>QANZ01009179.1:6490-82609 GCA_003254925.1 Chamaecrista fasciculata
AAAAATCTATAATATTAGAATTCTAAAGACCCTTTTATAATTAATTCTTTATGTTTTGATCCCTTTTAGTAAAGGGAAAGGACTTAAACGCATAAGAGAAGACTTTTTGGGAGATTTTTGGCATTTTAACGTACATTTTCCGTTAAATCCTAACAGAAAAAAACCTCAGGGGACCAAATCGCTAACGGAGCAAACCACAGGGTACCACAATGCAAAAATTTTTCTTTCAGGGTACCAAAGGGGAACCGCCCCTAACCACAGGGTACCAAATTGCAATTTACCCTTGACTTTATATATGTATATTTTTTCTGACACTACTGATCTCATGCCTGTCATCACCTACGTCTTTTTGTTGAAATTTGTGGTTTGGTTAAGTTGGTGAGGGAGGAAGACGTAAGATTATGTTCAAGTGGGCATACATATAGGCATATGCATGCACAAGTGGATTGCTTTAGACCTATGAAACACGAGAGTTATCGGTTTTTAAACTTTTTTAGATGATGGAGTTTAGTTTCCTCCGATCCTCTAGCTACTTTTCTCTTCATTGAATGCTTCTAACTTATAAGGCAATTAGGCTAAGTAAAAAAAAAAAAATTACACTTAGGTACTCTGTTCTATGGACCGATTTCACTTTGGTACCCTAATCTTTGCACCGTTAATACTTTGGTACCATAATAAAGATAGAACATGGTACCAAAGTAAAACCGTTCCATAGAACAGGGTACCAAAGTGTTAACGGTACAAAGAACATGGTACTAAAGTGTCACTTTTGAAATAACAAGGTATCAAAATGTTAACGGTGCAAAGAACAAGATACCAAAGTGTCACTTCTGAAAGAACAGGGTACCAAAGTGAAATCGATCCATAGGACATGGTACTAAAGTGTTAACGGTACAAAGAATAAGGTACCAAAATATCACTTTTGAAAGAATAGAGTACCAAAATATTAACTATGCAAATAATAAGATACCAAAGTGTCACTATTGAAAGAACATAGTACCAAAGTGACATTGGTCCATAAAACAGAGTACCAAAGTGTAATTTATCAAAAAAATAAAAAAATGTATAGTAGAAGTAAGGGGAAGAGCTCTTGAGTTCTCCATAGTCCATAATACTATGTTAAATTACATTTTTGGTTCCCATATGTTTACAAATTAAATTTGAATTCTCAGAAATGGTAATTTTTTTTATTATTCTTCCACATTTCAAATTTAAAGAGAGTACCCGCTTAAGTACAAAAAATCCACAGTCTAAAATCTCACGTTCAACACTCACCAAACCCAAAACAACCTACTCTTCCTGGATTTTGGGATAGGTTTGCCTGAGATTCAAAGATGTGACGTAATATAATAGTAATCTATAACACAAACTTTTAAGATATCTTACTTACCAATTAGTAGTTAGCACAGGGTACTAAAACATATAAAATATCATAACACTTCAGATGTTTCATGTTTAGTTTGTCTAGATATAAGTGAGATTTTACAAAATTTAACAAAGGTAAAGCAAGATTCCAATGAATTGTATGTTTTTAAGACACCTTAATTCTAGTCTAGACTATGAAATATAAGCAATTTAATTTGGACACAGCCATCATATAAGATCATTGAATCAAAATCATAAAACAAAGATAGATGTTCAAGATACTTTTGATTCAAAACTATAGTATCCATCAACGAAATCTAGCAGAGTTAGTAAATAACTGACTTTTTTAATCATAATATCTCTAGTTCAAATTGGACTATATGAACCTGTACCAGAAACGCTTATATGGCATATCAAGTTTACAAGATTTCTTTTTTGGGTTGAAAAACAATTGAAGCAGCGAAAGCCACAAAATCAAGAAGGCTAGACACAACAAAATAAACAGGATTATGTCTAGCCTTCTATATGGAAGTATATATGGAACTTTAAGGAGACACAATGTCAGATTATTCAGGGTACAAGAACACATTATTGATGAATCCACTTATCATGCATCACAAATATATATATATATATATATTTGATACTCATTTCAAATAACAGATGACTCTTCAAATTACATTTAAATTAACACTATACACTTGGTTGTGTCACAGAATCCTTATGATTTCACATCTTTTATCAATATATGTCAATCAATGTCAGAGCCACCTTTTATTCGTTATAACGATTCAGACAAAGACTAATTCTATTCAAATCAAATAGAACCATAAAGGCAGCAAAACTCTCCTATCAAATATTTAACACAGCTGCATTCTCAAATCTCGAATTCGAGACTTTTGGTTAAGTTAAATCAACCTTCAACCAGTTGATGGACGCACTTAGTGCTAATTTCAGAGCCTTGGATCACATATATTTACGTGGATGCTGTGAAGACACTTGGGTGGAACAAGTCCAACGATCTGTTGAATCACCAGACTTAGGTTCCCATGAAGAAGAAGAAGAAGAAGAAGAAAACCCCATGTGCTTTCGATCACTCATAGTACTGAAGCTTTTGCTTCCAGAAGATTCTTTCTCTGTCACATACTTATGGAAGCTAGGCTGCATTACATCATCAAACACAACTACCTCGGATTCCACAAAAGGGTCTGTCACTCTCTTCACACAATGACTCACACCCAAGGTGACATTTTTGGATGAATTACCAGATAGATTGATGGAGCTTGTGGTGGAATTGAGATCAGCCACGGCTTCAAGGATGGAGCAAGCTTTCACAACACAAGCTGGGAGAGGAATGGAGGAAGGTGTGTTAATAATGTTACTGTTATTACTATTGTTGTTGTTGTTGTTTTGATGGAAGTTTTGGATGTCTTCAAGAAGTAGTGAGGTGTAAGAGTGTTGTGAAGGAGGATTTTTCTTTGGAGTTTCAGGATTAATGAGGAGCTGGTCTATGTCTGTTCGTGATCTCCTAGAAGATCTGCTTCTTGTTGTTGTTAATGGTGTTTGTAATGGTTTAAGGATGTCGGAATTTGTAGGATTCACCATCACATTTTGTGCCATTAATGGAGACTGTACTTCTCCTTTGACATCTTTTTCTTTTTCTTCTTCCTCTTGTTGCTCCTTTGTCTTCTTGCTGCTGCCTGTTCTGCTTTTGGTGTCATCTTTTGTCTTCTGAAGTGGGTGTTGACAACAGATCATCAAATACATCAAATCAATAGGATAATAAACAAAATGAGTAACATATAAAGTGGTTCTTGGAAAATATATGACTTAACAACTCAATCTTTGAAAGTTTAGTTAACACTTAAATTCTTAAAAGTCATTGAATCAATACAATTTAATCTTTTTAACTCTACTTCTCATCAATTAGACTTAGAGATTAATTTGCTTTTATTACACAACTTTCAACGACTAAAATGTGTAAAATAAATCCTAAAGCCTAAATTAAACCTTCAAGAAATGTTTTCTCTAAATAAAATTGTGGATGGGAGTTGATAATCTTTTCAGGCAAGACATTATTATTTGAGGGTGTGACAGTTTAAACTCATAAGGTTTTTCCTTTATTGTTTTCAAACATCTCAATCTGTTTCTTGTTGTAGAGCATGAAACCTCATTGGGTGAAAAGAAAAATCTCAATTTAAATGTCACATCGCCAAATAACAACCACAAAACATGTGAGAAGACTATCCAACCATGCAGATTAGCATTTCTATTAACTAACATGAGTGAGAACTATACTAGTCATTAAAAGCACTGTTGAGGAATGCAAAAGCTGTAAATTGAACCTTTTTTACCTGATTAGCTTCTACTTCAATTTCCTTTCCGGGTCTGCTGCTATCACTGGTAGCTGATTGAGGATGAAAAGCAAGGGAATCAGGATGAATCTCACTTAGTGGGTTTCTTCTGAAAGGAGAAATCACTGCTTTCCTTGAAGAATCACGACTCAGTGAAGCTTGCTGATGATTCTCACTGAATGATTTTGCTGCATTATTATTCCCATTATTTGTTCTTGCAGGAGATTGAGAACGAGATGAAGCAGCACTCCCAACATTTCTCTTCACTGAGATCCTCTTGATGCCTCCATTATTACCAGCACCATTATTTTTATAACTCTTATCTGTGGCAGGCACACTCACAATTTTTGCAGGCCTACTTGTAGTGATAATAGTACTATGACTATCTGATGATAATCTTCTGCTTGGAGATCTACTAAGTACTCTTTTTTCTCTGCTTCTGGGTCTTTGTTCATCAAGCTCTGATTTTTCTCTGCTGGGTGTTCTTCTCCTGAGATCTCCGGGAGATCTCCGGCGACGGCGGTGCTGCCGGAGGTGGGGGCTACTGTTATCTCCGGCCAACCCATTATTGTCATCTTCCTCAGAATGGTAAAAATCATGACTTTTCTTTGAACCAGAAGAAGAAGCTGGTTTACCTGAAGAGTTTCTGCTTAGTCTTCCACATTGTAAGAGAATGGCATCCACATCTGATTCTGAAGAAGCAACCCCATTGGGATTTCTGTGTCTGGTAGTATTACCATCATGGCTCTTCCTGTGTTTGATGATGAAAACCTCCTTTCTTCTCACATGGCTTCCTACTCCATCATCACTTTCTTCAAGTGGCTTCTTCTTCTTGTCCTCCTTCCTTATGGTGACTACTTGTGGGTCAGTTTGTGATTTGGGTTTGGAGAGAGAGAGAGTAGTTTGGGGTTTAGGAGAAACAAAGTCTCTCTTCTTCTTCTTACTCAAACATGTACCCATGGAAGTCTAAACCCTATAGAGATAGAGAGAGATGGAAAGAAAGAAAGAAACAGAGATAGTGACCAAAGAAAGAAAACACAAAACAAGTGGGTTCAATGGTCGAGACTCGATAGAGATAAGTGGAAACTTCACCCAAGAAAGTGTTTCAAAAAAAGATGTGAATCTTGGATTTAATATGGATTATGGTGAGAGAAAGTAAGAGAGAGGGAGAAAAGAATTCAAATTTTTGGCAATACAAATCCTCACAAATGGGTTAGGTTGTCATTACTCGTTCCTCACAATTTCTCTAAAACACAAGACCCGTGGGAGGGGTAAATGGGGTTGTTCGATCCTCACTATCATGAATGTCATAATTAAATTAAAAGCACTCTTTAGAAATTTGAAAAGTAATCAGAAATAGTAACTTAAAATATGGTTTTTTTTCCTCTAATTTTTCTTTTGAAATCTATGTTTTTGAGTTATTTTTTAAAGTTCTTGATACTAGATAGACAAGTCCTTGAATTAAGCATAGCCTAAAAGTGAATTCTCTCAATATACGAATGGGATGTTGATTCTTGACCACATATGTATGTGCCTCTGCAAAGTAGTGTCTTGTTGTTTGTCCTTATTCTCTCAGTAATTTGTATATTCAATAATTCAAATTTGTATAATGGCCACGTATACCATAAATAAATTTCACCACAATGGTCATTTTTTGTAAGAGAATTCAATTCAACAACGGGTATCCTGTGCTTGGATCCTTGTCAAATTATTGAAGGTTTAGAACTAACTATTCTCACTGAAATATCCAGACAGAATTTACTGTTGGTTTTGCTGCATGTCATCTTATACGAAATTCAGTTCACATCTAGCAGCTGGTTCAATATTTTGAAAATTTGAAAGTGGGGAATAGTTGAAAAATCTCATGCAATCTATGCGTAGACAATAAATGCTTCAATTAATAGACATCTGCATTTATTATTTCTTTTTTCTTGTTCATAAGGTCTTATCATTAGCTACGTCCAAGAACTAATCACAGCTAGCAAAATCCACACTGGTATCCCAAACATGAATAAACAATTTCAACTAAAACACCAAAAGAAAAAACTATGGGAATAATTAAGCTCAAGATATCTAAAGTCATTCGTCCTAACATGTCAAAACTCAAAAGGGTACTACTCTCACAGCGAGCCTGCAGTATAGAGCCATGAATTGAAGAACTTTTGCAGTCCTTTGTGGTTTAAGGAGTGATCATCACATAGGTCATCCGGAAGGCAAGAATAAATTAAAACCCGGCGGCAACAGCGGCACACAAATGAATCAAGGTGAACCTGTTGCTCCAGGGAAGAGTTCAGATATTTTATTGAAGACGTCCATGACCTGAAATATTGATAGTTAAAAGCAATAATAAGACTACTATAGCCAAATCTTTAAACTGAAGATGATAGAGTTTGGATATTTTACTAGTTAAATACGATAATCATGTAATTTAGACAACTATTTCATTCAAAACATAGAAATACACACTTAAACTCATACTTTATCTCTCCCAACATTAAGCGTATAGCAAACTTAAACATACTTTCAAGAACTACAAAATTGAAGCCAACAATGCATATCATAGTATCAGCATACCTCCTTGTCATTTTGATATTTAGTAATGTTCAACGGGTTCTGTGAACACTGCAGTAGAACATGATACAGTTAGTGTTTTTTACTACATAACATAAATAGAACACTTATAGTCGATTGAACATACATCCATGATGGCTGCTTGAACTCTAGGATTTTGAAATGCCATTGCGACATCAGGATTGGCCATTATCTTTGAAATGACCTCTTCAGGAGTAAGCCCAATTTGATCTGATGAATGAAAAATGTTCAGAAAGAGTACAGAGGAGGGAAAAAAATATTCATTATTGAAGTAAAATACTGAAATACATTAATCCGTGGTAAGGGAAGAACTACAATATGAGAAAAAATTGCTAGGGGAGAATAACCACTCAATTGGTTCATGTTCCTATTTGGAAAACATTTTGCCAGGGGTTTTTAAATTGTCAATCTCACTGAAATAAAGGAGGTATTATCAAGATTAAGGTCACAATTGCTTTCAAAAATCCAACAGAATATGCTTAAAACATTATGATAATCAATGTGTCTTGCATATAAAAATAAATCAGTCAGCAAATAAATGCTAACATGACTAAAAGTTTAGACAAATGATCAGTCTGATTTCATTGAAACAGCATGAGTTTGACACAAGCTTCAAAATAAGAACATGGCCTAGAAATCAGACTATCCGTCAAGTGTAAGCATGTTAAGAGAATAACATGACATTAGGGTACATATAAACATCCCCAACAAAAGGAAGAAAATATTTGGAATAATACACATAGCACCGGCACCCTTAGAACAATAGCTTGACAATTTGTTGCACCATACTGAAACTAATATTATCAAACCTCTCGGCTAGGGCATTAATTTATGGGTCTCAACAAATTAGAATCAAATATCTAATGATCAATTAAGTTCAACGAAACTTATAGTCTTTAATACTAATATCAATATCTCAACAGAAAGCATAACCCTCCCTCTTTTATTTTTTTGCCAAACAGCATGTGAATTGAAAGGAATGGTTTCATTAGAACAATCAAACGTAGAAAAAAAAAAGAAGAGAAATAGTGGAATCAACTTCAGATAAGTTAGAATCAAGAACAAAGCAATTGTCTCCCATTTGATGCAATCCTAAGAATTATGGACTTGTCACAGACATAGACAAACAGCAAAATCTGAAGAATCCATGTACTTCTGGAAGCATTGTATTGAGTCCACCACAAGGGGCAAACATGAATCTGGCACAATCCCTTTTTGAAATGATTGTGCTTAACAGGAGACACGGCTACCTAATAATCTATTGGTTGCTTAGTGCTTAGTGTTGACCTTCAGGCCCAACATGACAATATCAACTAAGCAAATTGGAAACAAAATTCCCACAGAACAGAATCAAGAAAGAACTCTACATTTGTGTGTAATTACAAGTCCAAGGGAAATGAAGCAGCCAAACATGGGACTATGTATTTGAATCAACCAGCTCCCAGACAAAAAAGTTATTTCAGTTAAGTAAGAATAGAGAAAACAAAATAAAAACTCACCAAATTGTTGCTTAACCTCAGGACTGTTCAGGTCAAAATTTTTCAAGGTGTCCATCATTCGGCTGTCCCATTCACTGCTCCCACCCATGTTGTTTCTGAAACCAAATACAAGGTATAAGAATTGTGGATGCTTGTACTCTATGGAAGATTGAACCACTATAATAAAACAAAAATTCACATATATTTATTGAATACAGCATACACGATTAAAGTAAACTAATGGTTTGGCAACCTCAAATGAAGCATGAAACTTGAGGAATAATATGAATACATATCAATTCCAAAGTTTGTTCTATCAGCTATTACATAGCTGAACAAACAGACGAGACTGAAATGACCTTGGGTTTTTCTTCTTTCAAAGGCTACCCGTTAAAAGGGGAAAACCAAGACACATAAGTACTTCACCAAACATTCCAAACTACTCAATGTGAGACTTAGGTACCCAATACCAAGTCCCTGTAATAGCAAAATCCGAAGAGAGTCAAGGTCTTGACGGCTAAACTCAATGACACTTCACTCGGGCATCTGCTAGTCTAAACCCACCACAGATAGCCCTCTTTGTGACGTCAAACCTGACTTTGATGCCAACATGAGACCCAAAGGACCTAGGGGAACCTTCCCTCAAAAACTAGCAGCTGAGAGGGGAGAAACAAGGCATTTAAGTATTACACTGGGCATCCCATATCACCTGAGTCCCTATCACTTGACATGAGTCATCAAGCCTCTCAGCTTTCCTTTGACACTAAATGTGTAATTATTAAGTGAAAAATACCTTCATTTTTACAGTAAAACTTTGATTAAAGAAGCAAGACAAAACAAATACATTAATCATTCAAGCATTAATAATACTTCAAAAGGAAAACGACTCTGCACCCGAAAATACCATGCAATTAACACACTAAAGGGCATGCAATAGCTTTACTTACAACGTTTGGTGCCTAACTAGCAAGCACATTAGTCTATCCTTTGAATAAGAAATTCTTTTTCATTCAAAAAACAATTCATTTGGCAATCTCCCAAACCAGAAACTGCCAGAACCACAAGATAGTAGCAAGAACCAATGAGAGGTTAATAACTAAATTGTGAATGTTTGGCAACCTGGGCAAGATGGCTCACACACTTTCTTGAGTTAATTGGCACAAAATAATGGCTTTGAAGAGAAGTGGTCATTATTTGCCCGTGAACAATTTTTTCATGCACCAGAATATACCGGTTCCCATTGAAATGTTACAAAGAAACTAATGCATTTGAGCATTTTCTCATAAGTAAATTTTCCAACAAATGGCAGTCCCAAGGTCCACGAGAAATTAACTGAAATAAAAAGGTCCCCAGAAACAGTATCATGATTAACTGTACATGAAGAACTTACAGCATTTCTTCTAGTTGTTGACGGTATTGAGGATTCTGCAACATCCCTATTACAAGCAACAGAAGTACAGAAATTATTTCCATTATACAGAACAGCATGAAGGGGGTGCGGGGGGGAAGAAGGAAAAGGCACCAAGACCCCTGGCAAAGATGAGTATCATATCAAACATATAGATATTATGGTACAAAATAGACAATATAGCCACTCAAGCTATGCCTAGTAGTAGCACTAATGCAGGTTCAACTCCCTGCTTTCCAAGCTATCAATTTCTAGTTCCATAGAGCCAAAAAAAATGAAGGAGAGCGAACACAAGCAGCATTATAATTATATGTTGTTGATTCCTAGTATAGTGCTAAACAATGGAAACTACTGGGTACAAATTATATTATATCTTATGACTTTTAGCAATACTAAATAATCAATATAATCAAAAGATAGCGGAAGACTTGTTAAATGAAAGGAATTACATTTGAAGGTAGTAGGATTCCTCATCTCCTCTGGTAAGTAGCTGCAACAGTACCCAATAAAAATTAATTGTTTTTCAGACAGCAAAAAATAAAAAAGATGATAATCATAATCATAATAATCTCAACAAGCATGTACATAGTATCTGTAATTGTAATTTTATCACAATGGAAAATACATTGATGATCCACTCCATATGAAGACAAATGCAATAAAATCCGATACAGTTTATTTCAGAAACAACAATAAACCAAGTTGGCAAACAAAAAAGCTCCAGAAATTAGCAATAGCTTTTGTGGGGAAAAGAAGTTATTAGAGATGAAAACAAAAAGTACAAGAGCAGAGAGCAAGAAGTCCTCGAAAAAAAGTAAAAACTCAAACAACAAACGTGAATCAGTTGTCAGCTAAAATAAATTGTGATTCATAAACACATATATTGCAAGAGCCACAAAGTTAGCCAAGAAAATGAAAGCACATGTCTCAGCTTTACAAGAATGATCAACAAAAAAAGAGTTCCATTGAAAGAGACTTGGGGGCCAGAGCTAAACACACCAAAAGGTACAGGCGTAAAAGACAAGGAAGAAAAAAAGGCAAAGGTTTGTTGCAGAAACAATTAGACTTGCAAGATCAACTACTAGAAAGTGAAATAAGGAAACTTAAAAGTGTAATTTCATACTAAAACACATGACAAACCCGTGACTCAGAAAATTCAATGCTTCTTTTTTTATATAAGGAAAATGTTCCATTAATATGTAAGAATAGAAGCAAAGATTGCTTCCAAAAAAAAAAAAAAAAAGGGAGAATAGCAGCAAAGATAATAAGCTGAAGAAAACCTCCATAGAAAAACAAAGAATAAAACAAACCAGAGAACTAAAGTATTCATTTAAAACCCCTCATAGCCATTCACCATGAGTAAATTAAGAGAACAAGTAACACAACCTAGAATTCCAGTTAAAAGCATACAAAAATCCAAACTTCCCAAGTAAAATTAAGAAATTTAATTCAAATGTATAGGCAGAGAAAGGAACCACTACAAACTCAGCCAAAAGCAAAATTAACTAGAAAGGCAAAATCATGATCAAGAAGCTGGAAGAAACAAATATTACGGATAAACCATCTTCTGCACTGTTGGGTCTTCCATCATTTTCTCCAAAGCTTCCACTGATAAGATTGATTTTCCTATCCAAAATTAAAGAAGGTCAACTTAGAACATTTGTTTAGACCAAAGTGCAGCTCAGTTTAAGCAACATCAAAAGAATTAAGTCGAAGACAGTATGTTTTGCGATTGCATTCAAACAAATCTCAAATGACTTCAACCAATAGTATCAACATTACGAATAAACAATGCCTCTTGGAACTCAATCTGGTCCATATTTGATGACATTTACTCTACAAGTAACTGAGCTTCTTGTGAAATTTGCATCACATGTATGGATAGCTCAGAATCAGCCTTTCTTACACTGCAAGGGGTTGGTCAAAGTACTTTACCTTTGAAGAATAAGTTAATTGGAGTTTTTGGTGAACAGCTGGTGTGCCCTTCAGACACTGCAAAGATTTCTTTTCATAAGGTTAAAGGGATTTGGAAGGGAAAATGAGGGTAAACCTTGGTGGCACATGTGGTTGGAGAATACTCATATTTAAAAGGTCTACAGGGAAGCCAATTATGGTGTGAATTGGTCACAAAACATGCTTGCTCCTCAGATGGTTTGCTAGATTTACGGACTAGCATGGCCTCTTGTTGGCCTTACAGGTGTTTCATTCCCTTAAGTGACATCTTTTCTTTCAGATGAAAATTTTAATAAGCTTTGATCATGCATAAGCCACATGTGTATAAAAAGAAAACATTTTAATTCATAGCTATCATAAAATCAACTTGGCAAACAGAGACATAATTGTTTTTTTTTCATTAAAAAACAGTGGCCATGCTTTCCTTTAACATTCAAGCAATATAGCAGAAACACAATACATTTTAGCTGACTCTCTTACCTGTGGATTGAGAACCAGGTGAAGCACCAAAACCCCCAAAACCCTGGTTATAGGCCGCCCCATTTTGAGAAACCTTCAATTAATGAGCATCGTGATCACACACTAAGAATAACCAAACTCCATTAAGAAAAACGTAAATCTTAAGAACTCACTTCATCAGGAACCCTAGTTTCCTTGGATGAACTTGCTTCACTAGCATCTTTGAAGCTTTCAAATGGATTTTTCTCTTGAGTTTCTTCTGGAGAAACATCTACAAAAGCTGGTAAGAGAAATTTTATCAGGAACTTCAACAGGAAAGTTTCATGCAATACAAGCATACAAATATGAGAGCAGACATCATCGAGCACCATCAACTCCACTACCAATCAAGATAACTCCCTGGCAGTTTCCCAACTTCACCTTTTGTCCCAATAACGACAAAACATATATCTAATCAAACATATGTTAAATAAATGATTATACAAATCTGACTATACAGTTTCAAATAAAATTAATTTAATACTAAAAGTCCTAACTTATCTTTCTATTTATTTATTCTCTTAATCTTAACTTCTCACATTCTATTGATCACCAACATTTCATTTTCTACCAATTATTCACGTTCAACCAGTAGGTGCAAACAGTATTAAAAACCAACAAATTATCACAATGTAAAGAAAGACTGATATGTACACAGTACACACCCAATCCAGGGGTACCAGAAGGATAAGGAAGCTTGAGGATCCATATCAATCAGAAGACCACTGATTTATGTTCTATATAGCAAGCAAAAATAATTGATGATATCATTCCTAGGAGCAAATCCCAAACATCAGATATACTAAATTTTCTGTGGTCTCAAATTCAGCATGGCACTATGAGCCAACTTGAAGATCGTGTCCAACACATCAGTGGGACTTCAAATCACTTAGTGTTGTTTTCCACTTCAAAATTAAACAAGAAATTAAAACAGCACTAAATTCCATGGTATTAACAAAATATATTCAGTTAACTCTATTTAAGAGAAAAAAAGATGAAAAGTAGACACTCAAGATACATTCCCTAAAGAACTACATTCGTTTAACAAGAGGCAAATCTCCTAGTGTGCACACATTCTCTGGTTGGAGCAGAGTGCAAGAGTCTTTAACAACAAACACCTCCGACTTCACCTTCTTTAGGATAGAATTACTTTCTTGAATTCATTATGGGCTTCCTCTTATGGGTTGTTTAGGGGGGTTTCAATTATGGATCTCCAAAGAGATTGGAAGGCATTATTGATTTAGCATGTTGTTTTTCCTTTCTTTTGCTGTTTCGTTTCCCTTTGGAGAGGATAACTTGTCCTCGTTGTACTCCTTCGCATCTTTTTAATCTCTAACAAATTTCTTTTCTTAATAAAAAATTATATAGTTAAAAAAAAATGTCTTATCTGACAAAATAAAAGATCAAGGAATGGGAGTGGTGTTAAGCAGAGACTGTCCCATAAATTACCAATTCTTTTGGGTTGCTCTTGCTCCTTTGATTGTGTTTCAGCCTGGACATTGGTGGCTGGAGCTGCTTCTACTTCCGTTGCAGGTATATCTACCGTGACAGAAGATTGAAACACACCTGTTGATGTAGATGCTCGGGATTGAGGAGAACTTGGTGAAGCCGGGGGCGTAGGAAATGGAAAAGGAGACCCAGGAGAAAATGCAGCACTGTTGAATTGATTACTCTGTGAATTCATTTGGCCCATCATGGTCTTGAAAGCTTGTTGCATTGCATAATTCTGAAATAAGATCAAAAGATAAACGTGGCAAACAGAATTCATAGAAGAAAAGGAAACACGAAAGATTCCCAGAAGAAAACCAAGAAACAAGAGGTTGAACTGAGCTCCTACTATAGCTGACAAGGAATATTACTCATATAAAAGAGAAGCCATCTCAAATATTACTCATATTCTCTAGATGGTAAACTGAAACTTCAAATTCAATCAAAAACCCCAGAATGTAATATTCTTGCTAGGATAGATTGAATAGATATAGATCTGATGCAAGTTCTCCTAACCACTTTAAATTGAAAATAAAGATACAAAGTTCATCAGCATCATATATCTAGAGTTACTTTCATGTTTGGAAGGCCTACCTTCTAATATTTGTCAAATGAAGATGGGTTGTTCAAAATTCAAAATTAACTACTATCCAACAAAACTAGCATATAAAGCACAAACTAGTGTTTCACTAGTTCCCAAACACAAAAAAGGATCAAACGTGCATGAGCATTTCTGTGCCCATGTTTCCCTAAGTGGTGACAGCAAAACATCCATGGACAGACGTTTGGACTTTTTTGTATTTTCATTAATAATCACTCAGACCAATATTAAATATCAACAAAAATAGTAATATCATAACAAACTTATAACCTAGGGTTCCAAATTTCCAATAATTATTTAGACTCAAAATTCATTTATTTGTACCCTTGGCCATTTTATTAATAAGGATAGATTAGTCATCTAAGTCTAGAATATATTCAAAAGCAATTTCACTAGAGACCAAAACAAAACCAGCTCATACTCATGCAGAAAGAATATGAATGAATCATGAGCAAGGTAGAATACCATCCAACTTTTGGTTAAGCATTTTATCCAAAAGAAAATAACTTAGGAGGATGCAAATTATAGAAAAAGGGAGAAAAAAATTATACAAAACGTTTCTTGCTCAAGTTTACAAACAGAAACAAACAAACAAACAAAAAAAACTAACCCCAGCTTTGACCAACCAGATGTCTTTCCAAACAAATCAATAAAACTGCAGCACTAAAAGTCTTAGAGGTTGATTGGGAGGATGGTTTGGGAGTGGTGTGGGATGGTGTGGGGTGGGGTGGGGTGGTTTAAGGTTATAAACCATTGATTGGGAGTTTAAGTAGTGAGTGGGGTGGGGTGAGTTAGGATGGTTTGCAAACCATTCTAAACCTCTCAAATTCTCACTTTTCCAAACCCCCCCAAATCGGGAGGTTTGGGATGGTTTGAAACTTTAACAACTTTTATTTCCTATTTTAACTTCATTATACTTTCAAATACATATAATATATTCTTATCAAATCTTCAAATTAATTATCTCTTCCTCTTTATCAGTTTCTGCAGCAATTTTTCTTCCAAAAAGATAGTCTACTTCACTTCAATATCTTTCATACGCAATCATACAATCAAATGAAAATTGGTATTCTGTCAACAATTGTTATCCTAGATAATAAAATTTTTAAGCTTTATTTATGAGTTATTATGTATTTAAAACTATTTATAAATTTGCATAAACGATTTTGTTATTAGGTACATTATCATTGATATAAATGACAAAATTTATGAGAATTTAAAATTTCAACCCACCCCACCCCATTAGTGATATTGCAATATCCAATCAGTGGGGAATGATTTACCATTACATTTTTTATTAAACTCCCAATCAGTGGTATAGTTTATCTAACCCACCCCACTCCAACCCACCCCTTCCTACCTCATTAATAACCACCCCTCCCCACTCTCTTAAAAACTCCCAATTAAGCCCTTACTCTTGATTGAATGTAAGATCAACTTTCTGATACTGCAGTGTTCTTCAGTATTTATACATATCTTAACCAGCTGTTTAGACTTTAGAGTACTTTTGCAGATTATAGATGATTACTAAATCAGCATGAAAAGCCTAATTTAGGCAGACACATAAACATTCTTCAGAGTTAGAATCTGAGACCATCGGAGGCATTGGGAAACGAACCAAATTTTTTATTATGGTATAAAGGAAATCTCACTGCAACTACAAATCTAACTTATAGGCTGTCAACAATAATGATTTCTGAAATGGACTTATCTTATCCCCAAGAATGGGGTTTGAGTTTAATGGCTAACAACTCTCTCTGAAACAGACATAAATTGTTAATACATCATATGTCATGCCCATAACATTCAAATAACGCACCAGTTTGTACCCATGGATTGCAAGAAAGTGACACTCACCTTTACCCTTGCAGACACCTGCAAAACACTCAACATGTCAAACATGCAGCAGAGAAAAGGCTACTGTTAGGGCTTCACCACCACGACGGGGCCTCACCACCACGACGGGGCCCTTTTCCCCCGGCGGGTCTATCCCCCGGCGGGTCTACACCCTCCCATTTGGGGATCCCCCCAAGTGTGTGGGTGTTGGGAATCGAACAGGGGACCTCCCCCTTATCAACCCCAAACNTGCAGCAGAGAAAAGGCTACCTGAAATATGACAAGCAGAATTGTGATTGCAGTTCTCACCCATGCAAAAAGTGCAGAAAGCCCAACACCAACACCAATCCAGAACAGAGGTGACCCTCTAAAATGTATCAAACAAATCAACAAAAATGTGAAATTTTAAGTAAGATCTAATAGTCAAGTTATATATATTGAAAAAAAAAAACTGTAGCATGTACAAATGTTCAAAAATATCTTCTCCATCACTGAGTCAAAAGTTTAAGAAAAAAATAACATAAAAGTAGAATGAAAACGAGATAGAATGTGTGTATAATTAGCTGATTACATAGTTGAAGATGGAGGTGGCACTGAATATTGTGGGCTAACTCCAATGGAAGATGTTTCTTGACTACTTGATGAAGAAATGCTGGCAAAATGCTTCAATATTAGCTTCTCCTGCACTGTAGTTTTAGCAGGTCTTATTTTCCGCTCAAAAGAGAAAGGGAAAAACCTTGAGAAACATTATACCAAAAACATTCGCTAACCAGAAAACCAGAAACATAAGACATCACGTGCATTCCCAAAATTGGAAGTTCTCGGATGTCAAGTCAATACGCTTTGTGCCAGGGATGCTCATCAAATAAAAACACTATCATCCCCCAGTTCAATAAAGTATAAAAAGTCTATCCAATTCTAATCCTTGCTCAAGTGCACTTTCTGCATCTATGACTACGATGAACAAGAGATATTCCCATCCTATTCATCATTTCATCTAGAAATATTTAAGCACAATCAAAATATTGTTTTGGGGGATGGAATTAATGGCGTCAAGCTGTCAATCTATGGCTTTTATCATTTTTCTAATAGCTTCCCCAGTAGAACGTGAAAGGTTACTTTTTGGTTTACCAGAAGCAGAAGAAGAATAAGTAGCAGGCTATCAAACCGAATGCTCAAGTATAAAATTTGGTTTATTTTACATTGTTTCCTATTTAAACTATTTGGTTTCTTCATTATTTGTAACAGTTCTTTACTTGGGCAGCTGGAATATCTATATTTTGTAAATATTCCTTTCTGAGCTTTCTGAAACAAATTAAACATGAGAAGTTTTTGGAACTATTATTGGTATCGTTATTGCATTTTTCCAAGGATCATGATGATGCCCTTTTCACAGACACTAAGTGCTTAAAATATAATGTTACTCTATTCTATTCTAAATCCACCTCACACAGCCATCATGGAAAAATTAATCACAAATTCCATTATACAGCTTTTGGAAAACCTACACCCTTGAGAATCTCAAAGTAGCACTGTAGCAGATCAAAAGCACCGTATTAAACTATGCATTCTTTTAACTACTCTTACTATACACATCTTAAAACCAGAAGCACCAGAATGTAACTGTCAATTCAATGCAATTCAACAATAATATTCTCACAGACTTGAATTATAGCTCCAATTCCGGTAATAATAAACATTGCATGAGACCCTATTACAGCCTAGTACACACACCCCAAATCCTCATAACCGTATAATATTGCCATAAAAGAATAGAAGAAGAGACTTACAAGATTTCTGGTTTTGCTGGGGTTTAGCAGAAGCCCGAATTACATGAGAGCGACAGCGAACAGAGACTCTAGAACGAGGAGGCGCAAGCACTGCAATTCCAAACGAAAAGGGCTTTCCTCTAAAGACGTCTCTGGTGGAGTTTCTTGCAGAACAATGCCCCAATAAGGTGGGCTTTGGGGAAGACATTAGGGCTAAATTAAGGTTTTCCATCCTTCAACTTTCAAGCTATTAAGCCTAAAAGAACAGATAAAATAAGACGATATATTGATAATAAACTGGAAAGTGCACGGTTAAACGGAAGGAGATATATAATAGAAGTGAAAAGTGGGATTGCCGGTGAGTGAAGGAAGTAGTGAAATTTTCAAACTTGACTTGTGGGACTTCAAGTTTCAGCTCATCGACGTGAAGGAGAAAGGGAGGAAAGGGTTGTTTTGTGTACTTCCCTGAGTAGTATCGACCTTTGTGTGATGTCAAGGTCGGGATAAGTCAAAAAAAAAAAGGAAAAAAATACACATATATATAAGCATATTCCTTGACCCTTATTGTTGAGATTTGGGATTTTACCTCAATATTTTGTTATCTTTTAAATTTAAATATGATATTTTTAAAATTTTTTGTTGATAGGTTATTTATTTTTATTTTTATAATTAAGATTTAAGATTCTTTGTTTTCTTTCAGATTTTATTTAGAATTATGTGATTTAAAAATTTAAAGAGTTTGTTATTTTTCATCTTGTATAAATTATTATTGAGTCATGAATAAAAATAGGCCAAAGTCCTATTTTGGTCCCCCAGTTATGCTCAATGTTCCAAATTGGTCCCTCAGTTATTTTTCGTTCCATATTGGTCCCCCAGTTATGCAAAATTTGGCAAAGTTGGTCCCTCTAACAGTTTCCATCCATTTTTTTGTTAAAAAAAAGATAAAATTGATTTTTAACTCGTAAAAATTTAAATTTTTTGCATCAATGACCTTATTCTATATAATAGAACCAAAATGTAAGAAAGAAGAAATAATTTGGGGTTTTTAGTTTATTTCACCCAAAAGTTGGTCTCTCTCTCTCCCACGTCGTCCATTCCTCTTTTTTTTCTTCTCTCTCCTCACCCAAAAACCTCCCTTGAACCTCTTTTCCTCCGCCGCCGATGGAGGCTCCGGCCACCGCTCCGACTCTCTCATCGGCCGTGCCCCCACCTCCAACTCCAACCCCTCATCTCAACTACTCCGACTCNTCAAAAAAATTTTATGAAAAAATATTAGCTCATAGGCTAATCCATTTAACCCGCGAGCTAATATAAGTAAGACTTGTAAAAAGTTATCCGTTTATAAAAAATGTATCCACTTATTTGACACTATTGATTTCTATATTCAATAGTTGCATATAAATGTTTGTGACAGTGTTTGCGAAAGGGCAAAATAAAATTTTAATATTTTAATTGAATTGTATGGCTCTTTAGTAGTTGAATTTTAAAAATTATATGACACGACACTGCATATATTTATATATATAAATAATTAAAAATTCATAAGTTTTGATGAAAACTTTAAAAATCACATTATTTATTTATAATATATGTCATATGTGTCATTATTTTCTATTTTTTGTCATGTTGAAGTCACAAAAAATTGGTTTTATATTTTGAAATGTATAAATACGTGTCATATGTGTATCGTACGGATGTCAAACATAAACACATGTGCAACATGGTGATACGCTCTCTCTATTTATTTTTTTCGAATTTGGTCTAACTATCAAAACAATTTTCATGGTCGAACGGACTATTCTTCACTTTGGCTAGTAGTCAAAACGGGTCAGACCATCTAGTCTGATTCTAACAACTTTGTGACAAATGATAAAGTAAAGGCCAAAGTGCAATTTTGGTCATTTATCTTTTGGTCAAATTGCAAATCAGGTCCTTATATTTTTTTCCTTGCAGTTTTGATCTTATATCTCTGCAAAAAATTCCACCGTTAAGGTGCCCTTAAGACACTCGTTACGGTGCATTTATTGCATTCTAAAAAGGAAATTCCACTTTGAAAAAAAGAAAATTTATCTGAGAATTTTAATGAAGCAATAATTTTGAAAAATGAAATTTTAAGATAAATTTCCGTTTTCAAAGTAGAATTTCTATTTTTAAAATGCAATAAAATAATACATTTTAGATATAATATATTTTTTATATTTAAAAAATACATATGTATTTAATTATTATCTATATAATAACTCCGACATTGATTATTATAATATTTAGAACAAAATAGTAAAAATAATTTATTTAGATGTGAAACAATTGTATTTGAGTATATAACTTGTTCGAGTATTTTCTAATATTTTTCCACTCTTTACTTTTATTCTCTTCTCCAATTCTGAAGGTGATTCTTTTTAGACCTAATCTATAATTTCTAAAAGAAACCAAGTATCCAACCATTATCAA
The DNA here is from genome assembly GCA_003254925.1 of Chamaecrista fasciculata. Classification (NCBI taxonomy): domain Eukaryota; kingdom Viridiplantae; phylum Streptophyta; class Magnoliopsida; order Fabales; family Fabaceae; genus Chamaecrista; species Chamaecrista fasciculata. The sequence continues at coordinate 26,284 of QANZ01009179.1, forward strand.
CAAGAAAGAATACGAATTCTTTTATTATTGGCATGCCACATGAAAGCCCGTTTTTTCAATGATCTTCAAGCCCATTGTCAATTTATAAATCAATGGCTTCTTTGATCTCTCGGAGTGCGATACTCATCTATATTAGTGTGTTTATGTAATACACGCTATTCACTCCTAATTTATGTTCATACACGTGGATCAATTGATCAAGAATTGAACAGATAAAATCATAAAAACAATCATATTTCATACCAAAAAAAAAGTAATTAACCATACGACTCTGGGTTCTTTTTACTTCATTGTTTGTATACTTTTATTATTGGCTTTGTTGACATTTCTTTTTACTTCATTCTTAGAAAATCTAATTTGTATTTTTCATTACTGCGAAATTTTTGTCCCAGGTGTTTGTTAGGAATAGATTAGTATTATTAATATTATTAATGTTAGTGAAATCAAAAAAATCAGAATTTGAAAATGAGTTGTTGAGCTTTTTGAGTTTGACCTAGTATTAGGGATTAATTTGTTTAGATTATTTATTTTATTGAGTTTGTTAAGTAGCTATTAGCTTTGTGAGAAAATCTCTCTTTTCGGTTGGTATTGTAAGCCTATTTATAGGCCCCTCTTTCATTTGAATTAATGGAGCTATGAATGAAGCAAAGTTCATGAGAAAAAAGAAGAAAAAAAATTTTATGAGAGCTTCCACGTTTCTTCCTCCCAAAAAAATCCTAACAGTGGTATCAGAGCTTTAGATCCTGAGAGCTTGTGAGGTAGGGTAGAGTAGTACATCTCTCAAATATTGAGATGATGTTGCCACAAAGAATTTTGCTAGTGGGAGGATCGAATCCTCGCCATTACTTTAGAGATTTAATATTTGTGTTGAATAATTGCAAGAGCTCGGTGAAAGAATTGGCTCGAAGAAGATGAGCAAGCAAATGGTGCACAAGAAAGGAGAGTAGAAGAAGTGGATCATCTTCTGTGAGAAGCTTAAAAAAAATTTGATGTTTTTGGAAAGATGGTGCTTCAAATAGGTTAATGATGACAAAGTGCATCATTGAAGCTTCGAACAAATGATCCAAAAAAAACTTGAAGATTTATGAATTAAATTTCTTGTGAAGAAATTTCAGTTTAAGGGAGGAATTGTTAGGAATAGATTAGTATTATTAATATTATTAATGTTAGTGAANGACATTTCTTTTTACTTCATTCTTAGAAAATCTAATTTGTATTTTTCATTACTGCGAAATTTTTGCCCCAGGTGTTGCTTCACATGATTACATTCTTCTAGACATTCCTCTCTATCACGTTAGAGAAACACCATTAAAAATTCATTTCAAAACTGCTCTGAAAAGAGACTTAACTTAGGATTATTCAGAACCTGTGTTTGTTTCCCAAACTTCTATTCTATCCCATACTAACGATTCCATTTCAATCCAAACTGATATAGGCATATCTACACGCTAACAAAACCATTGTCACATATAATCTTTTGTTCATTTCTTTGTCTCCCATTAGAATAGAACTCTTGGAACAATCAAAAGGTGAGTTACAATACTAGCAAAAATCATATTTATCGCTTCAATTGTATGCAGGAAACAGCATAAACATGCCCACCAGCTGTTCTACAAAATTACTAGGAGACTTCCTCAGAGTGAGCCCTAATCGTAAACGTAAGCAAATTAGAGAGTTAACATACGGATCAAACACCAGTAGATCCAAAGCCGCCTTCGCCTCTAGCAGTAGCATCCAAATCCTCAACCTCCTCAACCTCTGGCGTTTCGATTTTCTCGATTATCATCTGCGCGATCCTGTCTCCCACTTTCACTTCAAAGTCAGAATCAGAATGATTGAACAAAATCACACCAAGCGGACCCCTGTAATCCGCATCAACCACGCCCGCACCAACGTCAATCGAATGCTTCAAAGCCAAGCCCGAACGCGGCGCTACACATCGCAAAATTCCGAGATCAACAAAGTTAAGATTACGTTTAATTTCTTCACGAAATCATAATCGACTGGAAAACTAATAGAGATCTGAAATTACCTATACATCGCAAAATTCCGAGATCAACAAAATTAAGATTCCGTTTAATTCCTTCACGAAATCATAATCGACTGGAAAACTAATAGAGATCTGAAATTACCTATACGAGCATAGGTTCCTTCAGGTATCGCGATGCTCAGATCGGTAGCCACCAGAGCCTTACCTCTCGCCGGAACCTTCGTCTCCACCGCACTATATAAACCACAAACATTCAGTTTCCCGCCAAAAATCCAAAAGAAAAACGGAAAATAAGGAGAAAACTGAAAAGATTTCGAAGATCGAAAGACTGACCTGGAGAGATCGTAACCGGCTGAGAGAGGAGAAGCCCTAGAAGGCAAAACGGCGTTCTCAGAGAGCTTCTTCACTCTGAGAAAAGGAACGGAGCCGCCGTGAGTGGTCTCCTCAACGGCGGCGACGCCGTTGTGCTGAAGCTTCTGGATCTTCGGCGACGGCTCTTGAACCTCGCAACCATTGACTTGCTGCTGAGACTCCGGTTGGGCCATTGAAGAAATGAGACGACGATTCTGGTAGCTGAAGAAGAAATTTGAAGGAGGAGTATTGCGAAGTAAAAAAGAAGAAGGAGAATGAGAGTTATATAGAGGAAGACGCGTGAAAAATGTTATGGCGCCAATTTTTCCCGCCATTTTGATCCTCTGTGAAATGAAATGAAATGAAACGCTTCTTCTGCAATTACTCCTCCTCTCTGCTTCTTAGCTTAGTGGTTAGGCAGGCACACAGAGACAACACTGCTCTCGACTTTATGCTATCCTGCCCCTGGCCACCTACTTACTACTAGCCTATATAATTCCACTAGGCTAGTGCTTAATTATAAACCATTTGTATCGTAAATTTTGTATCGATACTTTTTTAGGAAAGGATTATATGGACAACTGAATGATTAAATTAAAATAATTTATGTATCAAGATTTGGAAAAAAAAAAACTTATGGTGCGTTTAGTATGTTATCATCTCATATGTCGTAGTATCTTAGATATCGTGGTATGTGATATCATGGTATAAGATATCTGATATTTATAATATCAATGTTTGGTATCACAATAGTAGATGTCAGAGATCTAAGATGCATATGTTCGGTACTCTCTTGTGAATAATATTAATCTCTTTAAATTTTCAAGTTTACCCTTATTAACATCTTAAAAACATATATTAATATTTTCAAAATAAATATATGATCCCTAAATTTATACTTATTAAAAGTTTTTTATCCCTAAATTTATATTAAATTTCGTTTTGGTCCCTAAATTTGACCCAGTGACTAAATTATTAACAATTGAAATAATTCGATAAATGAGTCATATATTTTGATTATTCATTAACAAATTAGTTGACTAGTTATAAATTTAGGAAGCAAATATATAGTAAGTTTTATTAAAAAAAACAAATAAACCAAAAAGGGTAAAATTGGAACTTTGATTGAAAAATGTCCTTGCAAACCCTGTCATCTGAGATAACATAGTTTTTGTGTCGACATTAGATCACATCATTTTTGCTGTCATCTGATGACAGGGTGTTATCTTGGATGTCGACGTATGACGACATCATGGCATTACCAAACGTCAGACATCCAAGATACCATAGTATATAAGATGGCGGGTATGAGATCACAGCATACCAAACGCACCCTTAAAAGTTATAAATTTGGCCCTTAAAAAACTCAATAGTTTTTTTTTTAGAAAAGATAAGATATATTATATAAAAGTTAAACGACACTTACAAATCATCAGATATTTCAACACCGATAAACTAGAAAAGATAAATTGTAAACGTTGTTGAACTATGGGCGAAATGAGCTCACAAATTATTCATATAAGGAAAGTTGATAATATAAGAATGAAATCTAGAGGATTCAATACATCACTAAATGTGGTACCAACAAAAAAAATTACTATTATACTTACTATTCATCATAGAAGAAAACATCTTCACAAATAAATAAACCACCAATCTCATCTGATATACACCCCTCGGAAAACGGAGAATAACCATTCCTCGGATGCCGACGACGGGGACACCCCCCCGGACCTTTTGGAGGGACTAGTGATATACACCCTCGAAAAACGGGGAATGACCATTCCTCGGATGCCAACGACGGGGACACCCCCTCGAACCTTTTGGAGGGACTAGTGATATACATCCTTTAAATTAATGCTAAAGGACAAAGGTCACTCGGCGAAAGGCAACCCAGGCAAACCCCCTCCCACTCAAGCATTTAATGCCAAGATATTAGCATTTAATGCAGAGATCCCCAAGGCCACGTGACCAGGCAAGGCTATACCAGCCACTGTGTACGATTAGAACAAAAGCACACACGCAAAATACCCAACAACGCCAACAAGAAGCCGGAGAAGAAGTTGACAAGTTACTTGCAGCAGGCTTCATCCGCGAAACCAAGTACCCAACTTGGTTATCCAATGTGGTCCTTGTACAGAAGGCCAACGACAAATGGCGTATGTGCGTCGATTTCTCTGACTTAAACAAAGCATGCCCGAAGGACCCATACCCTCTACCCAGCATTGACAAGCTAGTAGATGAAACGAGTGGCCATGCCACATTAAGCTTCCTAAACGCCTTTTCTGGATATAACCAGATCTGCATGGATCCGCAGGATGTAGAAAAGACAGCCTTCATCACGGATAAGGGAGTCTTTTGTTATGAGGTCATGCCTTTCGGCCTCAAGAATGCTTGCGCCACCTACCAACGGATGATGGACCTCTTCTTCAGGGACCACCTCAGCAAGAATATCGAAGTATATGTCGACGACATGGTCGTAAGGACGAAGTCTGGTGGAAATCACCTGGAAAACCTTGAGGAAATCTTCGCAATTCTAAGGCATTTCCAGATGCGCCTCAACCCATCCAAATGCGCTTTTGGCGTCTCGGGAGGCAAGTTCCTCGGATTCCTCATTTCTCAGCGAGGAATAGAGATCAATACAGGCCAATGCAAAGCCATCATGGAAATGTCTGCCCCTAAGAGCCCCAAAGAGGTACAACGCCTCACTGGTCGGATCGCCGCCATTCACCGCTTCCTAGCCAGGTAGCTCCAACAGCAACATTCCCATATTTTGACAAAGCCGCTAATGAAAAGGGCGAATCCCCCCTCCCCTATTGCTTTTGCTTATGCTTTTACTATTTTCAACACCAGGTACCCCCTATTTTTGTAATCATCGACCCGGATGCACACGCTCCGGCCAATGTACTAGCACTTGCACCACGCAAGTCTTTGATACTATTAATGAAAATGTCTTCCTTTAAGCAATTCTATGTCTGCTTTACTTACACAACAGCTACTCACATAACATCACCCAATGACTAATCAGGTCCGCCGACGGCTGCCTCCCATTCTTCAAAACCCTCAAAGGACGAAAGAAGTTTGAGTGGACGGAGGAATGCGATAGGGCCTTCCAGGAGCTGAAGTAGTACCTGGCCAAACCGCCAATACTGACCACGCCCCGGCAGGGAAAACCAATATACGTATATCTCGCCGCAAATGATCTGGCGATCAGTTCTACCTTGGTCACCGAGGATGGAGAAGAGCAAAGACCGATATACTTCTCGAGCAAAGTCCTAACGCCATCGGAATCGCGATATCACATGCTGGAAAAACTAGCTTTCGCTTTACTCATTTCCACGAGGAAGCTGCGACCATACTACCAGCAATACGAAATCATTGTCCGAACCGATCGACCATTAAGGCAAATAATTCACCAGCCCGATGTAGCCGGACGATTATCCTATTGGGCAATCGAGCTCTCCGAATTCGGAATCATGTTCCAGCCTAGGAAAGCAATTAAAGGACAAGCCCTGGCGACATGAATAACGGCGACATGACTCAATGAACGATTATCCTCATATTTCTGGTACATCACTACAGCCCCGGCGACATGACTCCAAACTATGCTTCACGACCTCTGACGCAAGAGTCCGAGGCATCATTGCAAACATATCATCCATTCGATCTTTGCCGGAACGAGTACAAGACGATTCCATAAAGAGAAAATGATTCATGTCGCTATGCAAAATGTCCGCAGGAAGCATACCCATTTCTCCAGCAGGAGCCGGATATCGAGGATCGGAAACGTCGACGGACTCTTTACCCGATGCCCCTGACGTGCTGACAGCATCCCCCGCCACAACACCAGCACCAACAGACGGTGCAGGCACCTCACTACCTCCTGCAGAAATCGCTCTGTTGCTTGTCGACAACCCCCTATCACCTGCAGAAAACAAATCATCACCTACATGCAATCCCTCATTCCCGGCTGGGACTGCGTCATTATTCGACGAATACCCCTCACCTCCTAAAGAAGCATCCCTGCTAGCTGCCGGAAGCGTGCCACGTGCGGGCACCCCCCCCCCACCCGCCGCTCGCAGAACCACGATGCAACTCTTTTACAGTCAAGAGATCATCGCCCAACGACTCTTCACTACTTGATGACGAACTCCCGACATCGATGGCATCCTTCCATACCATAGCTGACGGACCACCCGGTGTCGATCCTACGTCATGACCACCCTCGAGAGCAGTTGGACTATCTGAGGACCCCCTCGGAGCGGAGAAATACCGCGACGAAGGTGCACGTTTCAAGAACAGACTAGGGTCTTCCTCCTCAACATCCCCCTCACTATCATACAACCGCAACCTACGCTTCTTCGATGAAGGCTCAAATTCATCCGGAGACTCCCGCGTTCTAGGTAAGCTGTAAACGGTCCGCAACGACGGCGCAGGCATAGCTACGGTTACAGAAGGATCTGACGGCGAAGAAACAGCCTTGCCAGAAGGACTCAGAACAACCTTCGTTTTAAGTTTCCTCTTCTTTGGCGCCGCCACAACTACCTTCTCAACAGCAGAGGGAACCAGAGGCAGACCTCGAGTCCCCGGAGAAGACAGAACTAAAAACACTCCGCAATAGGAATGCGCCCGTGTGAAAAACTCCATCCGGCCACGGAACCTCAAGTGATGCGCAACTGAAAACAAAGCGATCACAGACATATCATTCACCACGATAGCAGGAAACACCAAAAACAGCAAATAATACTAAATTAGCAACGGTTACTTACTCCATAGCCTATGATCATTCCCATCCTGCTTAGGATAAGCTAGAAGCGCAGCAACCGCCCGATGCTCACGCTTGGACAAATGCTCTCTCTCCAACATCCTCTGACCAGATATAGCCCACGACCACCACGGAGGAAACAAGGGATGACCCTCGTCATCCAAATGCCAAGGATGTCGCTCCAACGACTCCCACTGGACAAAAAAGTGGTAATCCAACCACTTCTTAACACTGCTTACATTAGCCGACAATAGACTATACCTATTCGGCTTATTAATGTTATGGAGAGAAACCCAGCCACCACCCTCGCACTTCACCCTATACGACCAAAACAGGATCTTTAGGGTTAATTCTATGTCCAAATCTGCCGCAACATTCTGCAGAATAGTAAGGAGACGCCAAGAGTTGGGATGAAGTTGAGCCGGACAACAATTGATATAATTCAATACTTCAATCTCGAAATCCGAGAAGGGAAACCTAATACCAACATTCTCCAAAACATGCTCATTGAACAGAAATCCCCCTTCATGAGCAAAAGCATACTTCTCACTGCCACCCCTGTCGGCAGACCCCCTCATATGCTTCGCAACATGCCCCAAGTTCCGCATAGGCATGCCACGAGCAAAGTAGGTCGCATTCAAAGAAGCAAGCTCAGCCGGATCAACATACCTCGACGTCACGGAAGCAATTTTTGGATACATCGTGCTCGCATAGAATAACTCTCGAGGATCTTTCCAAGAGAGAACACCATGCGAACGACGAAGAAGCTCTGCTCCATCAGCCTCAGCCCTCATCAATCTCGTCTCAATCGCCCACCATCTATCCGCTTCCATAGTAGGTCCCCCCCAGTCCATCTTGTCCTCCTTCGTCTCAATCACAGGAATTCCTCTTTCCAGAGCCGTTTTAACATCGAGACGATGAGCAAGTGGGATACCATCGTCAGGAATGGGGAACGAAGAACTTCCTCTACCTCCCTTACTAGTTGACCCTTTCTTCGACGACTTCACCATTATGAAATCCGAACGCCTACTCCAACCTCACCAACAAAAGCGGTAAACTCTCTACCAGAAATCACAGAAAATGAAGGAACAAAATGAAAACCAAAAGAGAAAAGAAATGGCGGTTTTAAAACCCCCAAAATTCAAAAAATAGAGGCAGATGAAAAGACAACACTAACGTCAGCACCATTGGTAACCACAAGCGTAATAATAAAACTTCTTTACTACGCCTCCTTACCGTTACGCCACGTGTCCCTCAAACTTTTGAACTTCCCAACACCACTACCAAACACACCCGGTCATCTTCAGGTGACCACCCTCAGGATACGACTCCCGGGACCCCCCCCCCTCGGACCTTTTGGAGGGACTAGTGATATACACCCCTCGGAAAACAGAGAATAATCATTTCTCGGATGCTGGCGACGGGGACACCCCCCGGACCTTTTGGAGGGACTAGTGATATACACCCATCGGAAAACGGGGAATGACCATTCCTCGGATGCCGACGACGGGGACACCCCCTCGAACCTTTTGGAGGGACTAGTGATATACATCCTTTAAATGAACGCTAAAGGACAAAGGTCACTCGGCGAAAGGCAACCCAGGCAAACCCCCTCCCACTCAAGCATTTAATGCCAAGATATTGGCATTTAATGCAAAGATCCCCAAGGCCACGTGACCAGGTAAGGCCATACCAGCCACTGTGTACGATTAGAACAAAAGCACACACGCAAAATACCCAAAACGCCCCATGCGCGCAGAGATATGGTGAAAAGCACTCTTGGCTATCACTGACTCCCAAAAAGGAAGGTTAGACACCCCACTGCAGTTCAACAGTGATAGCTGTCACGTCAGAACAGCAAGAAACACCAACCCGCTCCCTGTACATTCCCAAAAACGCCCCCAACGTCCCTTTGGCACCTCGTACCAACATGAGACAAAAGGGGAGGAGGATAATTAGAAGAACACACACATTCTCAGGTAACCATTGTCATTCCACAAAAAACCTACTCCCACACTCTGATCAATATTCTAACTTTAGCATCGGAAGAGAATCACAGGGAGACCCTTGTGCATTCTTGTTTGCAGGATCCGACGACCCCAAGCCCCCGGAGACTGCACTAAAATTGTGAACTCAATGTTAGATTTATACAAATCCAGCTTTGTAGTTTTCATTATCAAATATATACAATACAAGTAAGATTTGAAGATCAGAAAACACAAAACATAACAAACTAAACACAGCCAAACCGGAAACTAAACAAACACCACTAATCAAGGGGTTATGATTAGATATGGAAAAATAACCACGAAACCAATAGGACTAAACGAGTATGATGAAACTGTGTGTTAAAATAAAAAAAAAACTCAATAGCTGAAATAATTGTTATAATGTCAAAGAGAATTAAATTTAATAAAATTAATAAACATCATTTCNTCACAAACAATACCAAACAGCATAATTTTTTGGAGTCTGTGCCAATTTACAATGCATAAGGGAATTCAAGTGTACCAAACGGAGCCTCAGTGTTCTTTTTATTTTTAGTAAATGAAAATAAAAAATCTACATGGGTTAAGGACGACAGACCTTGGGCTTTTAGGAATAAAACCCAACTTTTAGTGTTTTAAATTGCTAAAATTTTCGGTCCAATAACCAAAAAAGAAAATACTACAAATTTAGCTTGAGCGAGACCCAATTGATTTTTAAAATTAAGACATTTTTGGGCCAAAGATTTGTGAAATTAAGAGTTACGTGTACAATGCTTAAGATTTTGAGGAAAATTACTTTTTGACCCAAAAAGACAAGTCTATTTACTTTTCAGTATACTTTTTGATGATTGAATTTGTACTAAATTAATACTATTTAATCTCTTAATTTGAACTAATTTTATACTTTTTGGTCTCTAAATTTGTACTAAACTAATACTATTTGGTCTTTGAATTTAAACTAATTTTATACTTGTTGGTATCTGAACTTATACTAAATTTATACTATTTAGTCCTTAAGTTTGTTTAAAATTTATACTTTTTAGTATTTGAATTTGACTCAGGTACTAAACCGATGGCAATTACAATAATTCAGGAATTGAATAATATATTTTATCATTCATAGATAAATTAATCAACTCAATATAAATTCATAGACCAAAATAATAAATTTTATCAAGTTCTATTGAACTTGCATCATTGAAGGATTCAACCAAAACCCCACAAGGAACAATTATGTTGGCCTTTGGAGGTTAGTTAAAGCCCACCTCCTTTTTCATTTCAGCCTATAAATGCCTAACACAACTTATGATGAATGTCAAGCGCTAACTCTTGTATTGTTGGAAGCTACCTCTACAATTGCCAAAAATAAAAAAAGGACAACTCAATCATCTATTGATTTGCAATAACAACTAATCAATCATAAAACATTTTAAAACGTATTCAAAAGTATATAATAACAATTAAACGATCCCATATTACGTTTGGTTGATTATATATGAAATTATGGCCATGTTCCTTGTAATACCCACATCCTCAAGCATAAAAGCTCTAAACTCCTTAGTTTCTTTTACCGTTATTCATAATAATATTCATAATAGAGGTGAATACTATTTTTCAAACTTAGCGGATCTGATGCTTTTTTTAGAAGTGGGCCGGACTGAGTCTTGAGTTGGACCTCTCTATACCAGGGCAGGCCATGTATACTTGTATTATGGCAAATTATTTATTTTTCTTTTTTAACTATATATAGTTATATTTTAGTCTATTAAATATTATTCTTACTGTATAATATGCATGTATTATTATTTTGTATCGAAGGTGTATTAAAAAAAATAGGTCAAAGTACAATTTTAGTCCCTTATTTTTCAGGTAAGTTACAAAATAGTCTTTTATCCTTTTTTCTTATGATTTTAGTCTTATATCTTTTTTAAAAGTTTTGCCTTTTGGTTCTAATGACCGAATGTGACAAATTCTTTTTTTGTTCAATTGAAACTATTAGTAAACAAGGTTAAATTGAACTCCAAAAGTAGGTGTTTCGTTTTATAGTCAAATAAGCAAACTTGGTCATATTTATCTCGTTTCTACTCTAATTGCGGCGAGTTTGAAGTTACAAGTTACTTTTAATGAGTCAGTTTTATACACAATTAGTGTTGTCAATAAATGAGATAAAATTGGACTCGAAAAGTATTTTTTCATAACTTTTCACTTTTTGGTTCCAAAATCACTTTCGGACCCGATTTGTTGACGATCCCAACTATACAGTAAAAAGCCTTATCAAGAGTAATACATAGCTCCAAACTCATCACACTTAGACTTAAAATGAACGAAATATGACAAACGTTTTTTTACTTTGAAACAAGTGGTTCATTTTGGAATCCAATTTGACATTACTTGCTGACATCCTAACTAGACAAAGAAATGACTCATCAAGAGTAACATGTAGCTCTGAAACTTGTCGCAATCGGATTTGAAATAAGAGAGATATAACTATCTTCGGTCGTTGGGATCAAGAAGTGAAACTTTTGGAAAAGATATAAGATCAAAATAACAAGAAAAAAAGATAAAGGACTAATTTGGAACTTACCCCAATGACAAGGGACCAAAATTGCAATTTGGCCTAAAAAATATATAATGTAAACATAATTTCAATTGAATTAATTTTTTAACAAATAAATTAAATTAAATATTTTTATTGCTATTCATGTACACTTGATTATTTTATGAATAAATGCAAGTTGAATTGATACAACTAGCGCAACTGTAATTGGGTCAAAGCTAGGGTCTAATTGAAACCTGACCCAACCTAGCGTATTCACTCATATTTTTTAATAATGATCTATTTTGAATAAAAATATATGTTTAAAGTGCAATTTTGACCCCTTATCTTTGGGGTAAGTTACAATTCAACCCTTTATCTTTTCTTTTTTCTTGTAATTTTGGTCTTATATCTTTCTCAAAAGTTTTATTTATTGGTTCCAATGATTTAATGTGGTCATATATCTTTCGTGTCAAGTTCGAATATAACAAGTTTCGAGTTAGTTGTTACTTTTGACACTCATTTCTTTGTCCGGATGGGTTAATCAACAAACAATCTCAAAATTGAATCTGAAAATGAGCTCACTCATTTCATAATCAAACAAATAAAATCAAACATCTTTATTTCATTTTTAGTTTAATTACAACAAATTTAGAATTATAATTACTTTTAATAAATTATTTTTCTTGTTAATTGAAGCCCCAATGAGTCAAATCAAAATCGATTTAAAAAGCTTATAAATAAATGTTATCTTCATTAAAAGATTTTGTTACATAAATTTATGTGCGAGTCCAAATTTAATTTTTAGAAACCAAATCAAAATTATGTGGATAGAGATCATAGAGGGGGCACTTATCCTCTGCCGTACTGCAAGGTGTGCGGTGCGACAGGGACCAATAAAGACGCACTACGTGGTGTCATGTGTGCAGGCGCGCCCACGTTACGCGTGTCTATTGGTCCTTGCCGCACCGCACACCGTGTGGTACGGCAGAGGATCCTCTTCACCGTGGAGGAGGCATGGACCCATCATGATTATCGTTTAAACTTTTTATTTTTCTTCCTTTAAAAAAGATTCCTGTCTAACATGATCCGCATGACCCGCCACGGTATCCAACTTCCAACTCCTTTTGGTTATGTACTTGCGTTGTTCGAGAGTAACCATTCAATCAATACATTTAACGCATAAAATCCATTTTATACGAGGAAAAAAAAAAAGCATAATATGCGTGCACTGCAACTTTCTGTGTTCGAGAAGTTTTCAATCTTTAATCTGCGAGAAAAATGTTTTTAAAGGAGGGCAGTCACAAATACACAAGACCAAGGTTATTAAAACCGAACCGGTCATTGAATCGGCTGAAACAGCGGTTCAAGGTTCAATGGTTCAATCGGGGTCGGACCGTTAATAATNGTTCGCGGTTCAGCCGGTCCGGTCTGATTTTTATAACTCTGCACAAGACCAATCACAAATTCAAAAATTAAAATATATAATTTATTTCTTAAAAGATCAAAATTATATTCTAATTAATCTTTTTATGGACTAAATAGTATACCATTTTAATTTTTTAGAGACTAAAAAATATATCATTTTGATATGTCAGAGATTAGATTGTACATTTTAATTTTTCAGATACTGAATTGTCAATTCGATGATCTTTCATGGACTAAATTATTAATTTACTCAATAGAAAAGATTAAAGTTCAATATTTAATATTAAAGTTGTTAAAAAGATTTCAAGTGTTCGCTTATAATCGGAATATTTTTTTTATACTTAAAAATCATTATACAAATAAGTCAAGAATATCCATGATTTCACCAAAAACATTTTATGAGATTTTACAATCGTTTATGTTTATTATATTTGTACATCTTCTCTTGTCAATTATAATACTTTTTTTTAAACAATATCCTTGAGATATTAATTAAGATAATTAAACGTTAATAGATTTAAATAATGAAATTATTATCAACTACCTTTTTCATACTTTTTAATGCATGATAACAATTTTTTTTATCAAAGTAACTAATTTCAGTTGATTGAATATTCCAATTGTGTCGTAACTCAAACAATTAATTAAAAATCGCTTTCATTAACTTAACCCAACTCAAATATTCCAGTTCTGTCCCACATTACATTCATGCATCATCAGTACGACATATACCATTAAAAAAAAGATTAAGACTAATAATTAAAATTATTCAAAGCAATCCCTTCTTCTAATTTAAAAGGATTCGATGATAATACAGACAAGATAAGATCGCTCGCCTACTTGTAAGAACAATACATAAATAGTTATATATAGTAGCGAACGAAACGGATAATCCGAAAATAAAATAATCAAGATAAGGGCCACTTTCACGTTTTTTGTCAGTTTTTGAGGGTAGAAAAAAGCTAGTCACTAGTGAAGAAGAAGTAAGTCCAGTCAGTTTCTCTAGGTCTCGCTCATTTCAATCGCTTCTTCTTCTTCGCTCTCAGTTTCGCCACTGCTATTAATACTACTATTTCTGGTACGTTTCTTAATCTCGATCATCTTCGATTTCGACATTTTCACCCATTGATGTAGCTCGTTTTACTTTTAGCTAGCTTGCTCAAAGTTTTTTTTTTTTTAAATTCTGATTCGTTTTCGTATTTTTGCCCCTCTTTTTGTTTGGGAATACTAGTACTTAGGTGATTAGATGTTTGTAGATCTGATGAGTTTTGAGTTTCAACGTAGAGAGTTTGATTGAATCGAGCTGAGAGGGTGTTTTTTATACTTTTTTAAGATACCCTTTTGGGTGATCACGGAGTCCAGGGGTCCACATATCTAGATGTTTTGATTTGAATGATAGAGATAAACTTAGAAGGAATGCTGAAGGATTATTATGGTTATTGATATTGTTTTGATGCTGATATGTGGGTTTTGTATTGTGCTAATGACCTACCCTACCTTGTTAATTACTGTTGTTATGGAGACCAGTTTGGTTTAAGGCATTGAAGCAAACTTCCTATATTCACGTGAATGCCTGCTGAGGCTTCTGTGATCCCTCCAATAGCTGAAATCTTCTCTTAAATGAAAGAATAGTTGGGGGGAGCTGGTTTGAACGAGGACAGTCTGATGATCTAGATATTCTACTGAGTTTATTCTTCGGATCCCATAGCTTCTGGTTCAGGGAATCAAGTTCTGTTTTTTATTCTTAATGTCTGTTCAACTTCATGAACTTTCTTATACTTCTTATAATCTTATTTGGGATTTGATTTCTGATATTGACATCATCAAGTTAGCCAAATTTAATTAATCCCTAGATTTTGAGCCGAATGGATGGTTCTATTGTGCTTGAAGTTGAAGTTATTATATTGTTCCATGGGAATCCTTTTCATGGTCTTTATAAGGGTGACCTGTTTCAAGATGATACTTCATGAATCAGGCTATTACTTGCTAGCTCTACGACTACAACCTTGTGTAATTGGAATACAAATCCTATCGATTACTGTTCCTTTTGGTTGATGGCCACCATGTTGCTACCAGCAACTTCTGTTACTTCTGTTCATCTCTCAGAATTCTTAAGGTGTAATGTACTAATGTTTGGTAGAACATTATGTGTCTTGTTTTGATTTTATGCTTTGGCTAAAAGGCTGAGAAAGGTCTAACCTGTCTCTTAATTAGACAGTTGATTTGCATGTATTTGGTGCTTTTGTGCATTGTGCATGTGCAGAATTTTATGTTAAGCTCATTTTCCAGATCTGTGATTCATTCGTTAATGAGCTGAAGCACATTGCATTACAAATATGTATGCTCTAAAAGCTCTAACCTGTCTCTTAATTAGACAGTTAAAATGCAAGGAGGACTGCGACCAATTCTGTCACATGGCAATGTCATAAAAAATGCTGTTCTGCAACGAATTCGCATGGTAAATCCCTTGTTGCGGCCAGTTGCCTTTTCACGGTTTGAGTCTGCTTCACCTTCTCGTATGGAGGAGCATGGTTTTGAAAGCACCACAATTGCTGATGTCTTGAGCTCAAAAGGTAAAGGTGCAGATGGCTCCTGGCTTTGGTGCACTGTGGAGGACACTGTTTATGATGCGGTTAAATCGGTATGCATATTAAATCTGACTGCAGTTGTTATGGACTTGTGGTGATTTGGCTGGTGAATACATAGGATTGTGTTATTTGACTAAAATATCTGTAACAGATGACTCAGCACAACGTTGGAGCACTGGTGGTTGTGAAACCAGGAGAGCAAAATGCAATTGCAGGAATTATTACAGAAAGAGGTACCCAATATGGAATTTGGTTTGGTTATCTAGCATTGATAATCTGGGTACATTTCTAAAATTGTTCGCTTAGTAGGTTATGTTATAAAAATTAGTTTTGGGAAATAATTTGAAATACATAGTTGGATCTGGATCACTAGAGAGGGAAGAATGACAATATTACTTTGGAGTTTAAACAATGCTGCAGGGAGTAATCTCATGTTTTGTTCAATTAATAAAAAGGAAGTCTTAAAAGAGTTTTCACTTTAGACATAACTAGAGTAGATGAATCAAAGATTGTGATAAAGTAAAAATCAAATGCAAATTCTCATTAATGTTCATTGCTCAATCATGCCACTGGAAAACTAAGTTGGAAAGTAAATCAATGAACGCAAGTATTTTGAACACAATCACATGTAAATAAACAAAAGAGGAAAACTAATCCCTCGCTGTTTCTTTTTCTCATCGTTGCCATTTAAGTTCAAAGTTTCCTAAGACTCCAGATATATATTTGTTGCTAGATTAGCTTTAGCCTATATGCTAGGTTATGCAAGTCAAACTATTGAAGTAATATCCTTAATATTTTTTTTTGGCCTGAATTAATATCCTTAATATAATCCCAGAGAAAATACTTCCTTTATGGCTGATAAGTCTCATCCTTAAATTACTTGGAAGAATGAGATCTTCATCTGATGGTAGTCGTGGCTTTTTCTGGACACATACATGCCACTGCCATGTGCTTTGGAAACCTGAAAATACTAATTCACTACAAGAACTTGATTTATGTTGGAGAAGCCATTTAGTTAAGGGACCTAAAAGATGACACAGCTTAACATAGCAGGGGGTAATTATACCAGTTTGTATCTAAATATAGTCTTGCAGATAATTAGGTTTAGGTGCTCCAACGTATGAAAAGCAGTATGCTTTGGAGCGGATTTGTCATTGGGTCATTTGAGTAAAACCCCTTGCTATATTGTTTTCCAGATTACCTCAGGAAGATAATCGTGCAGGGAAGATCATCCAAGTCCACCAAGGTTGGGGATATTATGACTGAAGAGGTATACCCTCATGCCCTTATCAAATAGAATAGTATCTTCTGCTGTACCTGCATTCCGTTATTTAATTTCGCGGTTTGTCTATTTGTAAGATTCAAGAATCCTAAAATTTTTACATGGTGTGTCTGTAGAACAAACTTATCACGGTCACACCCGATACCAAAGTTCTTCGGGCAATGCAACTGATGACAGGTATGTATTTTCTATGGCCTTTAAATGGAAAGATTAGGAAGGATCATAAACTTGGAACTTGCAAATCAGTCATGTACCCTTTTTTTACCATCTCCAGATAATAGAATCAGGCACATTCCTGTGATTAACGATAAGGGGATGGTGGGCATGGTATCCATCGGGGATGTTGTTCGAGCCGTGGTGAGCGAACATCGTCAAGAGCTTGATCGTCTAAATGCTTTTATACAAGGAGGTTACTAACTGATGATGATGATGATGATGATGAAAAGTGGAAGCCTGAGTTGCACTCAAAGCTGACTTGATATGTAATAAGCTTTAGTGCTTGTAAATATGTTGTTGCGGCTTTAAAGCCTTTCTTCTTTGTTTCTCTGTATGACTGGATTTCAGTTTCAGACATCTTTACTTGGAGTAGCTTATTAATAATAACTTACTGGATGTGGTTTGAATTTCTGCACTGTTCTTCACTTTTGACTCATAACAAATAATAAGTTGATACTCATATCATCTCATGCAATTTTTCATTATACTAAAATATCTCTGTTTTTATAAGTAATATAGTAAAATTTAAAAATATATATTCGCCTAAATACTTGATAATAGTGGATTGTTAAGAACTAGAAGTAAAAACATGTTAGATGATTTTGATAAAGTAAATAAATAAAGAAAAAAAATATATATGTTGTTCTTTATCTTATATTATATGCTCCACCTCTGGTCGTTCACATTTTAAAACTATAGTACAAAATTAATAATAAGAGAAAAATTATTATTTGATCCCTTCTTTTTTTATTGAGTTAACGATTTAGTCCCTTATTTATTTTACATACATATTTGCGTGCCCGTTAGGACACGCAAAGGCTCTAGTATGTTTATATGTTTGCAGTAAAGTTCTTCTAATAAAAAAATTGAATTATATTTTCTTTTTTAAATGATTGGTTATATTTTCTCTTTCATACAGTAAAGTTCTTTTTGATTATACAATATAAATTTATCATGTGTTTTAAGTTTTATCTTCATTGAAGAATATTTTCATTGAAAAGTTTTATAATAAAGATATAACGAAATGCAAGTCTTGCCCATAAAAAAATTCTATTTTAAAAGATGTGACTATTTCTTCTTTAACAAAGATGTCGTTACCGGCTCCAACTTTCACGGTGACTTTCATTATAGTTTTCACAAGGGCTGTACTATAAAAGCATCATTGCCCCGACAATCTATTAATTTCTTTGAGCAAACCTACTTTTTGGTCCCTCAATTGTTACTGAGTCGAGGATTTGGTCCCTCAATTGTGAGAAACTACAACTCAGTCCCTGAATTGTACAATCCCGTTTACGTTTTGGTCCCTCAGGTCTGGTCCGTTAGTGATGGAGCTGTTAAGTGATGATGTGTCACCGTTATCTGTTTAGGTGGCCGATAAATGCTTAGTTGGCATGCAAAATTAATATCCAACTCATTTTCACTTGACACCTAATTAAAATAAATTAAAATCAGACCAAAAGATGAAAGGGACCATAGCGGCGTGCCTATGGGATTACAATCCATTCTGAACATTGACAATATAAAATTTCCCAAATCGCCAAAAGTGGTCCCAAACCCTAAAAATATTTTTTTTGTCTTTACATTAGCTATTAATTTTGTTCCTAATTTTTTTTGGTCGATCTCGTCTCAAATATTTTACATTTAGTCAATTTTATCCTTTGACTAACTTCTTTCGATAAATTAATGACAAGCTTCATCAATCTGAGTTAAGATTTAAATTTTTTATTTAATATTTTTATATTACACGTCATTAACTACATAGATTATGTTGTTAATATTCGATTAAAATAAGAGTAAAAGATAAAATTAAACAAAATATGAGATACTAGAGATAAAAATTGCTTACAAAAAAAAGAGATAAAAATTAAAATTGACTGTAAAAAAAGATTAAAAACAAATTCGACAATTGATATAAAATATGAGGACTAAAATGATATTTTGCCTTATTTAAATCAAAGCGATTTCTTAACTTATAAGTCATAGCCATCACGCAATTACAGGAAAGAAAATGACAAAACCGATGAATATCCCATTTTTTACCATAAAGGAAAACGATGGAAAACGCCCCGTTGAATGCTGAATTGATAAAGCATAAAAGGGAAAAAACCGAGACTTTGAAGTTTGAGGGGAGAAATGGACCAACTAACGAGAGCAGAAAGATTCGATTTTGTGGTTTTACTTTTACCCATTCCTTCCTCTCACAATTTCTTAATACATATATTATCCTTTCTTCATTGTTCTTCAAAACGCGTAGCCACTGATAAATCTGAGTGGCTTCTGAAACTTCCTCAATTTTGAATGGTTCAGTAAGTAGTGATATGGGTTTTCTTTCATAATCCTCATTCATCTTCTTCCTCTTACCCGATTCTTTTCTTCTGCTTCATCGCTTCTTCTTTATGCAGCTTTTGATGCCTGCGCTCTGTTTGACAGTTTGCCTCAAAGAGGACAAGAACGAGAAGTATAAGGAATTTACTATTGCGTCTTGTGCTAGGTGGACTGAACACTCGGGACTCGTATTTGTAATGAGAAATGCCTTTCATTTTGAGATTGCCCTATTTCTTTTATTCATTTTCTCTGATGGGGTTTGTTTGTTTTACAAGAAATTCAGTCAACTGGGTAAGGGAATGTGCGATCATTTCGTATCAAATGGGTTAAAGAAAATAAGCTCGCTAAACAATTCGTTTCTTTTTAGATATGTTGTATATTATTCAATATATGTTTTTTCTTTTCAGATTAATTTTGTTCCTTTTCCCACGGGATTCTCACCTTTGTTGTATATTTGGGTAGACTTGAGCTTTGCTTACCATCCATGATGTTTTTGTGCAGTTTGGTTTGATATAGTACATTCAACTTGGTGCCATGATGGGATTAGCATCTACGTTTGATTTCCCCATTGGTTCAATAGCCTCCTATGACTATGCTAGTCCAAGCAAAGAACTCCATTGGTTGGCTTCTGTCTTCATCGGGATCTTCTTCTGTGTTATTGTAAGTAAACTTAATTGCTGATCAGTTTAGCGGTGGATTTTGAGTTCATTCTTGAGATTTGAAATCATGTCTGTGTAAACTAAAATAGGAGCCCTTATTCCCTTAATGGTGGGGAAATATAATACCAAGTTAGATAATCTGAACTTCGGAAGAGTATGGCTTTTCTTGTGAAGGTTAAATTGTGAACAGTAAGTTGTTTTCTACTTAATCGACCTATCAACATGATCGTTATTTTACTGGATTCCATAGTGGTTGAGTTTAGTTAGATGTGATTCTATTCTTACTCTTCTAAGATTATCCAATGGTTGGTTGCTACCATAGCATGTTATAGTATTACAACCACATCAAGTGCATAAAGGTCCATTAAACAATATTTTTGCTCTGTTTTCCCCTTTCTTGTTATTCTGCACAAGACATAACTTGGAGTAATTTGGAAACATATCTATGACTGATCAGTTAGGTGAGGAATTCAACATAAAATATCTGAGGGAACAGACTTCTGTTGATCATGCCTATTTTAGTCCATTTTGCAAATCAATCAAAGAACGTGGAATTATTGTTATTGGAATTACTTCAAGTGTTACAACATCACTAAGTTTTGTAAATATGTATTCTATGTGAAGCTGTTATTTTTGGTATATCTCAGTGTTGCATGATTTATGGTAAAGAAGCATAAAGTAATGTCATTGAACAACAATAAATACTTCCATAGGTTTACATTAATAACTCTCATATATCCATTAATGCCTCATAGATTATGTAGGATCAGTATGTGGGTAGTTTTGGAATGCCCTTGGACTGAAGTTGCAGTGTCATTAACTATTTTTAGAATGATAATTTCTTATCAACTGCTCAATTAGCTTCTTTTGCAAAGGAAACATGGTTTGATTAATTATCTGTTATTTAACTCGAATAATGATGTGTCATATATTATGTCATGTCAGTATGTCACCCTTTTTTTAACAATTCCTAAAATTGTAGAAGGCTTAAAGGCTTTCAGGAAAAGATTGTTTGTCATGAATAAGCTGTCAGCATAACAATGAAAATTGATAGTTCATATAGGTATTTATTGCCTTTCATGAAATCTATATCATAATGCCAAAAAAGGAGAGTAAGTTTTAAATGCGCTTCATGTGTCAAACTTCCAATGACGAAGTGTCTACTCCTTTATGGCTTTCCTAACCCACCGAACTTATTCTTAATAATGGCCTGGAATATCTTGAATCTGAAATTTCCTATTGTGTTTCTTTCTTGTTAGCTTCAGTTGCTGAAATCTTTTGGTTATGGATAGGGTGATGCTGAATAGACATTTTTTCTTCCTTCTTAAAGGTCTATAGATCAACAGCAAATGTGAGTTCTCTTCTGTTTAAAGGATATGGCAACTTGAGCAGTGCAGCAAAAACTGAATGGAGTAACCGGTGAAATGCCTTTACATAATTTATTCATGTTCTCTTTGATTTTGTTAATAATTGAATTTTCACATGAACATTATGCCCTTTTTGTAAAGCAGGGGGTTTTCAACATTCCATGCTATATTTGTATCGTTTGCATCATTCTACCTCCTGGTCTTATCAGATATCTTCAGTGAGGATTCACATGATGAACTAATTGTTAATAGATCATCAACATTGTCAAATACTGTATTGGGGGTAAGTTGATGAAGATACAAGCAAAATTGTTCGTTGGTCTCATTGTTTTCCCTTGTATTCAGCCATTTTCTCTCATATTCATTCATATGATCTGATACTAGCTGATTTTAAAGTGTTCTAATTATTATATTTATTTGGCTTTTAAGTATGTGTATACTCCAGCAGTGTACTCTGCTTACCCAATTGTTATTTTTCATTTTTTTTCTGAAAGTATATTATCGTGGAGTGATAATATGTTGTAACATTCATAACGTCCAATTCTTGCTTTTCTTTGAAATAATTACTCGCTGGGAGTGTTTGGAGTTCTATTGTAGTGTTTTTCAAATTGCAGTCTATAGTTCTCCATGTTCTGTTTCCCTTTTATATTAATCTCTGTCGCATTCTCAATTTTGGATATATCTAATCTCTCTTATTCTCATAAGCCAAAAGCTTAGCGTTATTGTAAGGCATTGCTCATATAACATTTGCCCTTCTCTCTTGACTTCTTTCTAGTGTTTGGCTTATATTTTCCTTGTTGCGTTTGTATTTTCCCCTATGTACAGATTTCTATTGGTTATTTTCTATCAGATCTGGCAATGATTCTTTGGCATTTCCCAACTTTAGGAGGATTCGAATATGTAAGTGGATTGATTAACTGTTATAATATAATGAATAAAATATCCTAGTTCAGAAGTGGTAAAAGTGTAAAACAACTTCATTGATTTTCATTTAGGTTTTACACCATGGGCTGTCCATGTACTCAATTATCCTCGCTCTGCTAAGTGGTCAAGGACAGATCTACATACTAATGGTTCTTTTCTCCGAAAGCACTACTCCTTTCGTAAATCTACGATGGTAATTCTGTATTTCAAAAATCCAGATACTTTTTGTTACCTTGGAACATTTACTTATTGCATTAACTACATTTACAGGCACTTGGATATAGCTGGTCTTAAGAACTCCAAACTCTATGTTGGGAATGGCATTGCATTGTTCCTTGGGTGGTTGGTACTGTCTAATTTACTCTTGATATTAATTGTTGTCTTGAATTACTGTGTATGATACCTTATTGCCTGAATGAATGGCCATGCAAATGGTTTTGTTTTGATGCTTCTTTTTTGTTATTTGCTCTTTTGGTTATGGATGAGCCCTCTGAAGCCAAAGGCGGAATTCATGATCAATGACAACAAAGATGATCAAAAGGGTTTTCTCAGAAGATAAAATTAGAAAATCAAATGTTTGACCTCACAACCTTGTTTAAACACTTTCCCTAATTCTTTACTGATTTTGGAATAAAACATTCACAAATAATGTGGTTAGCTCAATTGAACTCAAAAGGCTTCTATAAGAGCAACCATCTTTAAAGTTTGCTAGATTGATTATACATCCTAGAATATGATGATAATACAGAAAAATACAAGCCATGATCTTCATTGTTCTTAGTTCCAGCAGTAGTAAAACTGTTAATGGAATTTATGGAACTGATTTTTATGGTATCTTCAGTACATGTCTTACTATATTATCAATTTATCATGATGAGCTGGATCTGTTGCGCTGCAGGTAGCAAGGATTTTTCTGTTCATCTTCTTTTTCATCCACATGTGGATCCATTTTGATGAGGTAATATTGCCATTTGCTTCTGAATTCCAACCAGATATTCCTTTAGAAGATATCATATCACAGATGCATCTAGTAGTGCCTTAATCAAACCTCTATCTTGTTTGTTTGCATCATCAGGTGAAGCAAATATTTCCTTTGGGCTTTTACAGCTTGCTTGGGGTGCCTCCTGTGTTGGCAATGATGAACATATTTTGGTTCTGGAAGATTGCCAAGGGCTTGCTTAAAACTCTTTCAAAAGCAAAACATAGCAAGTGATGAAGCTCATCATCATCATCATCTGTAATGCTCTAAGATATATGAACATTACTTCAATCAGATGGCTATTTAATTTTATTTGCTTTAAATTGCAATCAACATTATTATCTACTTGGAAGATCAAGTGGACTCAAATGTCAGGATAAACTTCACATGGGTTGAAACCCAGATTTAATTGAAATCATTGTTGATTGACCACATCTTACTGTATAAATTGGTATTAAGATGAGTCAGGCTATTTTATTTAGTCTTTGAGTAATGATATAAATTGGTTATTTTACAATTTAATTCTTTAAAGTTTAGTTTACACGTTGAAATCTCTAAAAGTCATAGAATCAATATATTACAATTATTTTGTCTGTATAAATTTATCCTTAAATAATAGATTTAAGGAACTAAATTGTGTTGTCTCCATGACTTTCAAAAATTAATGTGTAAATTAAATTTTGAAGAATTGAATCATATCTTTCGGACATCAAATTATATGTTCATTCCCAGTCTTTTTATCATTGAATGATGTCTGCAGATTTAATTATTAAATAACATATTTCAAGACAGTTCAATAATGTGTTTGATTTTGGCCCAAAACACCTTAAGGTGATTAAAAGAAAAACAAAAATCAATTTTTCCAGTGCGCCACAAAAAGAAATATATATTCAAAATTTTTTATAAATTAAATATATTTTAAGAATTTTTTATTTTTTTAAATATATAAATATAAAAAAACCTAAATTTGTCCTTTTTGGGGTTAAAAGAATTGACAATGGACCATATTTTTATATAGCATCCTAAGCCCCGAAAATATTTTTGTATATGTGATATTTGTTTTTGAAACGACTATTCACTTTGGACGGACCAATCACGTGATGTTACACGGCTAAATACGTGCTAAATACATAAATATTATTTAAATTCATACATAAATATTTTCCGGTCTGAGATACTGTGCTAAATATTTTTTATATATTATTTAAATTAAAAAACCTAAATTCTTGAGGTGGGTCCATTTTTTTTNTTGGGTGACATGGCTCCTTTTTTTTATTTTTTGTATTATATTCAAAGGCTTTTTTGTAGGAATAAAAAGGGAAAAAAAATCATTCTTTTACATAGGATTGCGGATGCTGACAAAAATATTATGTAAGGTTGAGATTACTTTTAATTTTATCTTTATTTTCATTAATGTGACCACACATGTTTATAGACAAAAAATCTAATGTATTTTCTAGTAATTAAAGATATCTGAATTACAATGGCCAAAAAAAAAAGATATCTGAATTACAGTTAGCAACCGAAAATTTTGATTGATTAAACTTAGTGGTATGGCTTCATTAAAATAGGTTTGAAATGTGAATGTGGATCAAGGGGTTGATTTAAATAATAAATGATTTAGTATTATTTAAAAATTCAAACCTAGATTGCCCTATTTGTAACAGGAATTTGAAATTTACAACGACAAATATAATGGAGGTTATTTCAACTTCTGTTGAATTGAAGGTGAAGTTTAGTTTTCATTTCATTTATAGTTGCTATCTGATCCATTGACAGAAAATGTGTAACAAGGATAGCACATGGATATTAACTTGATATTTTGTTTGTTACTTGAAAATCAGAAGTTCCAAGAAGAATTTCTACTAAATATAATATTTTTTTTCATGCATACTCTTTTCTTGTGAAATTAACATAAGACTTTTTATACCGTTTCATCTTTAGTATTTTCTATCGTTAATTTAGAATTCTTAGTTTGTATGTTTTAATTTGATTTGATAGGCTACTATATAATCTAAGGAATTGATGGAAAAAAATTAAATCCAAAAGTGTGAGAGATGAAATTATTGATCTGGAATCGATGAAAAAAAACTGGTATGATAAAAATCTTACAACTCACATTCCCGGAAGCTTTGCAAAGAGAGTAATGAGATTCTCCATAAAGAGAAGTAGAGAGACTTGAGTAATGTATGTGATTAGAATAAATCTATCTACCTCTCTTTATGAGGGAATCTCATTACTCTCTTTGCAAAGCTTCCGAGAATGTGAGTTGTAAGATCTTTACCATGTCAGTTTTCTTTCATCGATTCTAGGTCAATGATTTCATCTTCCACACTTTTGAATTTAATTTTTTTCCATCAATTAGTATCAAAGCCATGTTAATTTTGTTAATCTTGAAATTATTATTTTATCTGATTTTGATTCTTCATCAATCTATATCTAATTTCTTGATTTGTTCATAATTTTTTGTTAGATCGTCTTGTGCTATGGTTTCTTCACTGATATTCCAGAAGCCTGATATTCCTTTTTGGTCTTTTTGTAAATTCTACTATGCTGATTTTTCCTAATGCTTTCTTGACAAATCTCGGCAAATTTTCAGGAACTTTGTTATCTGTTGATTATTAAAATTGTTGAATCTGATTCTTGATTTTCACCTTGATTACATTTTTGGAATCAACATATATTTGAGAATTATTGCTGAATCTGCATTTCTTCTTCGTAAGATAGATTTATTCTAATCACATGCATTACTCAACTATTTTATCGGACACAACTATTTTATCGACCTAGCACCCTCTATTAGACAGCAGAGGATCCAACGCCATATCCATAGGGAGTGGATCAGCTGAAGTAAAAGTATGAGACAACCACTTAAGCCCTTTTTATTTTAGTATTTATCTAAAAATTAAATTCACCCATGAACACAAAAATTAAACAACTGATGATATGGAAGTTATAAAATCTAATTTGGCAATTTCTTTATGTCAAGATTTGAACATCATGGAGGTATTTCACACAAGCCCCCAAGTTGAAGGGGGTAAATTGTATTTTCACACATAATCTTTTGTTGCTACTGGGTCGTACATCACTGTTGCAGGTTTTGACTTGCTCAGTTGAATGTACCATTCAGATTATAGCAATTCTTTTTCTTTTGAGTTTCTGTGGAAGGACTTTTGGAGGACGAAAGCTCCCACGAGAATTCTGGTCACCGCTTAGAAATTTTGGCATGATGCTATCCCGACGTTTTCGAACTTGAATCGCCATCATCTCAGATGTGAGATCATTTGTCCTTTCTGCGGGTGTCAGGATGACTCGGTGTCCCATACATTCCTCAGCTGTAGTTTTGCTAGAGTGATCTAGTTTGGTTTACCTATCTCTATCAGGTCGGTTTCAGGTGTTCAAGTGTTTAAGAGGTGGTTCTACAGTTGGATTAAGAGGTGGAAAAGAAATCCATCTCGTTACTATGAGGCTTGGTTGACCATTCCTGTGACGTTAGATGTCATTTGGAAGCTTCGTAATGAGAGGGTTTGGAAGTGTGTCAAGGTATCACCAATTGCAACTATCAGGATCATTACCTCTCTTTTTTTTTTTGTCTGAAAGATCATTACCTCTTCTGTCTCTTACTATTTTACTATATTTAGTTNGTTTGACAATAAACATCTTTCAACCATTATTTTCTAATTCAAAATGATTAAAATATTGGCAAAATGTTTCATTTTCATTTCAAACTATTAAATATGACTTGTTTCAAGTTCAAACGTGACGAGTTTAGAGCTACGTATTGTTCTTAAATACTACTTTCTCTGTCCAGTTGGATCCATTAGTAAATAAGGTCAAATCAGTATTAAAAGTAAACTGCTCGTTTTATGGTCAAACAAACAAAGTTGATCATATATATTCCGTTTTGAATTCGAATGCGATAAATTCAAAGCTATAAGTTTCTTTTAGCATGTCTTTTGAACTCAAAATGAGAGACGAAAGAAATATGACCAAATTCAATAGTTTAAGATCAAAATGAAACATTTTGTCAACATTTAAGACCAATTTGAACATTTTAAAACATAATAGACCAAACTGAACATTAAGACATATATTTAGGACCAAAATAACCATTTGGTCAAATTTATATCAAAACTTTCTTTCTCGTTTTTTCTGAAAACTCAAAAAAGGAAAGCATTGGATTTCACGTTTGAAAATTCAAAGACACAGAACCGAGTAAATCGTGTCGTGGAGGTCGGTGACGTACAACCGTTAAATCCCTCTAACGGCCGTTAATAAGAATGTTAGATGAAGCACGTTCAGTCTACTGGGTAAAGCACTAAAGCTTGTATCTCCGTTAACATCAACGTTAACGTCAACTTCCCACCTTCCTCAGTTCCTCCTTTGTTTTTGGGTTGCTGGGTTTGCCCTTTCTTTCCTCTTATCTTCTTTTGTATTTTCAGCAATAAATCAAATAAAATACACTGAATAATACTAATAATGCCACAAGGATTTCACTTTACCTTCTCATTAAACTAATCGGACATCGTTGCCATGCTTATTCTTGCTTTTTCCTCTCCTTTCTGACAGAAAGATCTTAGCTTTCAGACCCAATTTTTTGTGATGGGTGGTGGTAATGAAGTGTTTTTATAGTGAAACTAATGTTGGGTGGCTTTGATTTTGGGTTGTATTGGGGTTTATCCACATAAAGCTGGCATTTTTTTTTTCCTCTAATTTTCTCTCTATTTCTGGGTTTTCAAAATGTGGAGTGGTATTGGTTCTTTGAAGCAAAGGGTGTCAGCGATTTTCAAGATTAGCCATCATGGGCTTAAAGGGAAGAAGCTTCACCTTCATACCCTTTGTTCTCCTTTGTTGGGTTTGCAAGATATTGCAGTTGAATGCAATGGAAAACCAAGAAAAATTGCATCTTTGTCATTTTTGTTCAGTGATATCAAAAGGGGCATATCTTCATCATCATCGACGTTGGTTTCTTCTTCACCTTCTGGGAATGGCGATGACAGCAAAAACAAAAACAACGATGGTGCTAAGGAAACTCAATTAGAGTCCATATCCTTCTCAGAAGCCAAGAAGATTATGAGATTGGTGGATGTAGAATCACTCAAGATGAAGCTTGGTATGGATGGGAAGGAAGTTATTACCTATTCTGAGCTTCTTCAAACGTGTCAAAGCATGGGTGTTGCAAAGAGTCCTTCGGAAGCCATAACTTTTGCTAGGCTTCTTGATGAAGCTGGGGTTGTTCTTCTTTTCAGAGACAAGGTCTATCTTCATCCTGATAAGGTGAGAACTTAAAAAACTTTTTGATTGGCCCCATTTTTCATCTTTAATTCTTCCTATCTAAGTTGTGTCTGAATTAGAATTTGTGCTAGTTTTATATGCTTAACTTGTGTCTGTGGGTCTCACAAGAAACATGAGCGTATATGTCTACCTTCTTTTTTCTGCTTTTTAGTGAGAAGACCCTTGCGTTGCTACACACAGCTTTCTAATAGTGGACCTATAGGCATAAGCTTTCTAAGCTATTTCACGTGTTAGATTCATGATTCACCCTTTAGGCATAAGCCAATTGTCACTCAATCTTGCTGGTTCTCTCATACTCTAGCGCAATGTCATTACTAACAAGTATTTGGAATCTCTAGAAAGTACTTGAAAATGACTTCAAACCTACCGATTTTCTCTTTGTTCTTGATTTTCGTGACCAGTCAATCTGGATTACTTTTCTATCTTAGCTGTTAGACTTGTGTGCAAACAAACTATTGAAGTTGATGGTGTTGTTCCCATGTCTCCAGTGACATGTCATACAATGTCAGAATTGGAATTTTCTTTTGAAATCATCTGACCCTAAACAAATATAGCTTAAGATGAAGCCATCTCTCTCTCCATTAACATGTTTGGCTGTGACCAATTCATGATTAAAGATGACGATTAATACTTGCTGTTTGCTAAAAGTTCCAAAGATTCTATGTAAGATGATGAGTAAAACCTGTTTTCTAATCCCTGAATATTAAAAATACACTTTTTGGTTTGGTTCATTTTTTACAAAGATTAATTATTTAATTTCCGAAACATTATTCGTGTGAATTAAATAGTTGATGTTCCAAACAAAGAAAATTAGAGACCAAAATATATATTTCCAATATCAAGGGATTAGATTGTAATTTTGAGACAAATTTAAGGACTAAAAAGTAGATTTTCACTACGATGGTTTACTTCAAAGTGCCCTGTTTACAGCAGAAAGTTTTGCTTGTGATGCCATAGTTCTCATTACCATTTTCACTTTTCTAGTGTGTTTGGCATTGTACTATCCATTTGTGAGGTACATATCTGCCTGGTCTTATTCAAATTTTGCATTGAACCCAAGCATTAAATAAACTTCCCTGGCTAGAATCTTATCTTTTGAATCAAGCATCATGTTTGTTGATATAAGTTATATAACCTTTTGAGTAACATGCAATGCGATTATTACTTGCACAAAAGTTTGAGCTTGATTGGTTCTTCTATTTCTTGGTCAATTTTGCTATGTGTTTAGGTGGTTGATTTGGTTAGAAGAGCAGTACCACTGGCACTAACTGATGAGAATGATCCCATAAGGGAGGAGTTGAAGAAGCTGCAGGAGGAGAAAGAAGAAATCGATGTGTTGGCGCATAAGCAGGTCCGGCGAATCCTGTGGACCGGGATGGCATTCGGCGTGGGGATTGTCGGGTTCTTCTTCCGGCTGACATTTTGGGAATTCTCATGGGATGTCATGGAACCTGTTGCATTTTTTACAACAACCACTGGGTTGATCATTGGATATGCCTATTTTCTGTTCACTTCAAGAGACCCTACATACCAAGACTTAATGAAAAGGCTCTTCATTTCAAGGCAGAGGAAACTTTTCAAGAGGCAAAAATTTGATGTTGAGAGATTCAGGGAGCTACAGATAAAGTGCAGAACACCTCATGATGCAAGTACCATATTAAAAAATCGCATAGGATTGGATCTGGATCTGGAAGATTCTTAAAAATGAGGATTACAAATATATTTTTTTGGTTAAAAAAATAGAACTTTTCAGGTGGGTTTATACATTCTTTTCCTGGAAAATATTGCAATTAACTTTGTTCCCCCTATGTTTTCAAGTTGGTGGGAGAATTTTAACCTAATTTTTGTTCTGAATATAATTATACGTATCCTTGATTTTCTTGCAACCACAAGAATTACATCCAATGCTTTATCTATTCAACAAGGCAATCTATTTTTCTCGCCTTTTACTTTGTTTTTCGATATTTTGTTTAAAGCCAAGTAAATTTCTTTTAGCTTTCATTTTTCTTGAACTCATGGAGTCTATTAAGTCCCAAATTTCTCAATCAATCAAAATTATAAATTCAACTGGCTCATTGCTCATCAGTCAAACACAGTTATGCTTTTGTTGATGGGATTTTTTTAATTCTTTAAGTGGGTTGTTGTAATTTCTTTCGAGATTGAATAGATTCATACATTTTACCCTTTGGAAGATAACTATTAAACCAATTCTTAAGGAGACGTTATTTTTTGAGAAAACTTAAGGAGACTTCAAGTTCTTATTTAGGAATTAAACTTTCAAGATAACATAAGTTGCACAGCAATCCTCATTAAACGTACTTAACATAAGTTCTTATATAGGTATTATTGATATGGTCTTGTATACGTTATGAATTTGTCAGAAGTTTAAATATAATATTAAAAATTAAGTCACACTCAACATTTAGCAAATAACTAGTAGCACTGGTTAAATGGACTAGAGTGTCGAAGACTATGATTAATTTTCCTTTTTTAGATATGCCTAAAGGAACCCAAGCATCGGTGCCAGCTAAATAACAAACAACCCATATTGATCATCGAAATTCCAAAGCAAAGCTAAAAACCAGTTTCCATATCCATAATCCATGAAGTAAAATAACGAATATAATTACATAAGCCTGTACATGCCATTTTTCTTATATACCAAAAACTCACTCTCGAGGCAATTCAGTAGTTGAACAACAGAATCTTCAGTGGATCCATTGAAGTGCTTCTGAATATCAATCAATGTAGCCTGCAACCAGTAAACATGCGCATTTTTCTTAGTATAAAACCCAGAAAAGGAAATTACTACATATCTCTTAATGCTTTCTACCAAAAATAAAATTAAGTCTTGACTGACCCCTTCATGGTTCTTCAGCCACTCCACTAAGGAATCCTCTGTTGCCTTCGATTTGATAGGATTTTCATCCTCTGGTTCACTGACTTTTTGACGTTTCTTTGTTAATGCCTCCTCAGAGACAAAGGAAGGATTCTGTACACCACTACGGTTGGCATGTCCAGGTGATTCCTCATCCTTTTCTAGGTCACTTTTTTCTATCGAACTATCAGCAGATCTGTCAACTTCACTACACATTTCCATTTGGCATCTATCAGACGGAGGCTGTGATAAATCTGATGCACTCTCGACGGGTTTGTCGTCTTTCTCTGGCTGGCATTTTCCTGTTAGAATGCTTTCTGGAGACATTCCAGAGTTCTGCATCGCCAAATACGTCTTGATTTGTGGATAACTTACCTGTCATCATGAAAGTCAATTTGTTCAATTCTCATGATCAATGATATGCCAGCAAAAAGCTAGTTTTGGTTTGTGTAATATATTCCAGTGAGTGACACTTTCTAACATTGAATAGAACCCAGAAGAAAAAAAGCATCTTGAAGGCAAAATTTAACTTTCTAAGTCCGCCAATGATCACCCATTAACAATCAAAAGTAGCCCGCGATCACACCTCCCTCAGCTGTTATCCTCTCATTGGTTATTAGCTAACATATTATACAAGTACGAGACAAACTTTGCTTAACTATAATATATATTTGCAAACAATCACATATATGCACAAGGTAGCATCGATTCAAGCAAATAAGAATATTCGGATTTAAAATCAAGAGTTTGTCTCCTAGGAGGAAAAAGATAGACATCTTGATTCAAATGCATTACATACATATTTGCATCAACTACTAAAATGTGGTCAAACCATAATAACCAGAGCAGAAACTTACTTCTTCTGATAATTCATTTTTAATAGGCTTCAATTTTTCTGTAGATCCAACCTTTAGAATAGCACCCTTAATTTCTGAGATGATATTAGACGTCAAACCAACCATCTCACAGAACCTAGTCCAATCAAAAGGTAGTCCTTCTTGGGCAGCTTCTAGCAGATAATCAGCAACGGTCTGTTCTTTTATAGGAGCTGATCTACCTGGAAAGTTCTAAAATAAGAAGGGCAGAAACCGGAAGTAAGAAGAAAAGTCATACAGTGAAACATAAGAGGCATATGTCTTTGATAGTGACCACAGACTAAGGAGACATACAGCAATCATCTGAATAGAAAGACCATCTTCATGCCACATTTTCCAGGCCTCAAATTTTGCTGGTGTCAACTTCTTTGGTCCATTGGTTGTTGGAGTTATAGGGGATACTTTCTTTACTGCAGCAGTTTGTAAGATTGCTTCCCCATCCAGTGACAGGTTCAATCCTCGTGACAATTGTTGAATAACTCGAAGAAAATGGTCTCCGTATCTCGTTACAAAGTGCTAAAAATATTGTAAAAATTGTTAGCAAACATAAAACTTAATCATCATCAAACCACATACTAAAGAATGGCATCCCTCATCCACGCTTAAGAAGGCTACAAATGTTAAATTTCCTTGCCATAAGATTAACACTCATGCAATATTCCTCATCATGTTATTACTGATCTGAGTTCATCTGTCGATTAATATCTGATTTATGCACTTCGTTGGCAGCCTCTATAAGCATCAAATAATTATGCATAAAACGCAATATACAAAGCATGTCTCATGTCTCTGTCATATTTCATAGGCTCACGAATGAAATATAATCAACATCATAATATACTTGAACTGTTACTAATCACGAACTAAAGAAAATGACAGTAACCAGGGTGCTAAGAATCAAGCTAGTTATACAAGTGGAAAAGAAGAGGGTACAAAGATTAAGCTCAGGATCACTTCAATATATTATAAAAAAAAAATGTACACAAAAATACATTTATTGAACATTAAATAGCAGTTTTAAAATATTCTCTTCTGATATATGAAACAAATTGCAATTATCAGAATATCAGTTCAGTAAAGAAATCATAATTTAGTAAAATATTCTCTTTTGATATATTAAAAAAATGATAGTGTATAAACATTAGGGTAGCATATCAGAATTATAGACTTGGTTAAATAAAAATTAGAGCAAAATATATTACAGATTATATTGGGTTAAATTAAAGACCAAGTAAAGAAGAAAAAGATTTAAATACTAGGACATAAATAAATTAACTATACAGATCCAGTTTCCAATCCACTTCGCAAGAATCCATCTTTGAAAGCAACTTTTTCTGCTTTTAACCAGACTAACATTTATTTTCAGCATAATGAAGAGTTACCTGATTCACACCATCAATGTTAGCTAGCCGCGCTTTTGTAGACGGTCTTGTCAGTGCGATCTTCTTGATTGTTTGATCACCACATATGGCATATCTACAAAGAAGGTATAACAATTTCATTAAAAATCATGGATAAGAAAGAGAAGCCGTGGAAATTTGTATGGCAAAAGTAAGTTTTATGTCCCCAAAGTTTGAGGTCATTTTCCATTTTCATCCCTAAAATCTTTTTGTTGTCAATTTTGTGCCTTAACTTAACAAAATTGGCAGCAAAGAAATTTCTGGGATGAGATTGAAAATAAACCTAAATTTTAGGGACTATAAAGGTATTTTTTCTTTGCCATTTTTCCTTTAAAAGAAGCCTACGGAGCTGTTCCAATGCTTCTTGCAAGTTTCAGTCTCTCTTCTAAAAGCATTTGATAGAGTTGTCCCTCAGCCTGAGTAGAGAGAAGTGCGACAGAGTTAAAGGTGACCGATGCAAAACAAAGTGTCAAAGACATACACCTAATGTTCCTCACTAAGCAAACAAAATGAAGAGCAATGAAAATATTTTCTGCTTGAACATATGATTGATCCTTTTCCAGGAAATGGATTAGTAAAGGAAGATAATAGATTCCAGGATAACGAGGGAAAAGACATTCAGTTTAAAAATATTTGCTATTAATTAGTTGAAACAAAAGAATTTTTCCAGTCAAAGAAGTGAATTGAATAAGAAATACAATATCACTTAATTACTAACCTCTGAAAGTCCCTCAATCTCTAAAGAGGCTAAATTTTTTAACTCTTCTGATGCACATTTATTTTCCTCTTCATCAACCATTTCAGTAGTCACTGGCAGAATAATGGGTGGTTGGTAATCTGGTGTAGAAGATGCCAAAAATTCCTCTCCTTTTATACTGACACTGATTCATGAAGGAACATATGATTAACTGTAGGTTTGATTATGAAAAATACATGAATACTGAGAGAATAGGGGCTCAAGATAGATGGCATTAAACATGCAGAATAAAAATAAAAAGTTTATTACTTAAATAATTACTTTGATCTTCCCAATAACTTAGAGAATCTACCTTACTGTTCTGAACACATCATTAACAATCTCCTTCAAATAACCTGTAGAATGACGGAAATCAATTAGTAAGCACCAATTCCATTTTCTAGTATAATATTGTAGTGTAAAATAGTATGGTTCTTCAATAGTAGTCCAATATTTAATTTACTGCAGAATAAAATGAACTTAAGTTATATATACTTATGTAGATCAAAAAAGCAAGCAAGCATATAATGGGGGATGCAAGAATGGATTGAACAAGTTTATTTCAGCACAAATAGAAACTCAGATACTTTTCTCCTTTTCACAAATTCTTTTCTCAGTATGGATTACATGTTGGTAATGCTACATCTAGGTCAAAAGCTTGAAGGCAGTGGACAAAAGAGAAGAAAAAGAGGTCTCTTCTTTCCCTATCAAACATTGAGTCAGGTGGAACTAGGGTGTTGAAGTAATCTAGAAACTCTAGTCATCCACCCACGGCCTCTTGCCATTGTAAACTGAAGTTACCTGCTCAAAATTTAATTTATCTTTACAGCATGCTTAAGACCTTAAAAATATTTCCGAAGGATAGCAGGCATGGATTCTAAAGATCAAATAGAAATTGACAAGTGATTTCATTATCTCAACCTACTACAATCAGTTTCTATGCAGCTTAATGCTATTGCTCTGCAAATAAGATATTCCATTTAATACTTTGACTTATCAAGCAAAGAGAGAAGGCACTTAGCCAATGTCAAATAAGATATTCCATTTAATACTTTGAAGCAAGAAGAAAAATCAACTAAACTGTTTGACAACCACAAATAATGCATTTCCAATCAAAATACCATGAGATATTAGTTGATGACCAAGTGCTTTCCACCAATTTGATGGATAAGCTTTCCCTAGACCATGAAGTGGAAGCTTGTCAAACTGAGCATCAAGAATTTTCTTGGCCTGTAAGCCACCAGCAAAAACAACTATCCGCAGTTAGGTCATATTAAAACTTAAAAGCAACAACAAAGAACAAATGAATGAAAAAAACAAACTAGTAATTAAATGATATCATAGTAAACTATCCAAGTACACCTGGTAAAATAACTTCCTCTAAACAGTGTAGCAATTTGAGGCAGCGATACAGTATGAGGAAATATTATTGTTATGTGGATACAGTATGAGGCAGCGATACATTCAGTTTAAAAATATTTACAATATAATTCAAATTTAGGATTCAAGGTTTATGGAAGGAGGTATTAGCACTTTATATTCGGGAAATTTAGGGTTTAATTCTTTAGATCTTTGTACATCTTAACCCTTGTAAAATTAGTATTACATGCAAAATATGAATGAGCAAAAGTGTGTCGCTAGAACTAAAAGAAATGATTTACACATATTGTGGGCAATGTCATAGTTAATATTAAGATAGGAGTGCCATTTTATGCAGTGGAAAATTGTAATATTCTGCAATTCCATTTAACACTCAGAATTTCTCAATTGAGTTGCATCTAGTATCTTCTATAAAATAATAATGAAAACAAGAACAATGGAGGATGCATACAGAAAATAGTACATTGACACAGATTCCACCAACATAGTTCAGATCTCATAAAATAAATAAGCAAGCAGACAAACTGCATTTAAATGAAACTAAATACTCCCTCGTTTTAATATTCAACAACTTACACGAGATCCACGCAAGATGTCAATGGGCATATTGAGGCCCCAATTGCCCCTGCATGAATGAATACAAGCCAGCAGAAGAAATACTTCTTGTGACATGTCCCTCTCCTTCTTTGAGGTAGTGCAGTTATCACAATTTCCTACAACGAGGAATTGAGGATTTAAAAAAACCATGAGAGCAAAGAAAATTTGACAAAATAGTCAATTAAGTGAAAGTCAAACCACATCTATCTGCATAAACTTTTTCTCCAAAGTATTCAAGCAAAAACTTTCTCCTGCAAGTTGTCGACAAGCAATAGCGTTCTGCAGCCATTAATGACTCCATGACAGCTCTTCTTTGTTTTTCCTGCATCATAGGAGGCCCACAGACATTTTAAAGACAGAATAAATCATTGAGATAACAAGTCCCAAAAAGATGCTATTAGTCAGTAAATTCAGGGCTCAAAAGTCAAAATCACAAAATCTATTTGTACAATCCAAGGTATATATGCATGTCAAATCCTGTGAAATAAACTCAAAAACCCATACTGTTTGTAATTCTCCACAGTAGAAGTTTCCCTTTGTAAAGTCACTTCTTGTGTAGTAGAGCCTACAGACTGAAGCTATACCATCTCGACCACATCGCCCACTTTCCTGGTAGTAGGACTCCAGGCTCTTAGGGCAACCGTAGTGTATCACCTGTCTTATGTCAGGCTTATCTATACCCATACCAAATGCAACAGTGGCTACCATGACTCGCAGTTCATCTCTAACAAATAATCTGAAGAAATCAGCAATAGTTCAGTTTGATACAAGTGCTAAAGCACCTTAACAATACACAAAAACAAGAGGAGACAAAGAAAATAAGCACGCTCTAGACACTCACATTGATCATAAAGTATCAAAATTTAATTTGCTATTCCAGTATTACAGAAGACAGAATAAGCACCTATGAGATTCCTCGCGAGCTTTTTTAGTCATCTGCCCATGGTACATCCCAGCTGCAACCCCTGCTTCCAAAAGTGTCTTGGAAATCTATGCAAAATGAGAAGTTTTAAGAAAAAAAAATTAAAAAAACTGCAGCAGATAAAATCTCACAGGATTAAAATATGATAAATTCAACCAACACCTCCAGAGGGAAGACAATCCAGGTTCAAGGGAAATTCATAACCAGTTCACCCAAAATGTGACAAAAAAAAAGGCAGCAACATGATAGGGACTTAGGTAGTATGGGACACCCAAGTCCCACATTGAGTAGAATGGGATGCTTGGTGGAGCACAAGTGCCTTGGTTCCCCCCCCCCTGCAACAGTTAGCTTTTGAGGGAGAGTTCCGCAAAGTCACTTGAGTATCTATCACAAGAATAGTTTGAGCAAAAACTGTTGTTCCGATCTTGGTGTAATTAGAATTAGATATGGTGTGGTAATATGCCTAACCAAGAATTCTTAAGGTTAAAAGAAACTTTATAGAATTTTTTTCATTTAATCAACGGATTGAATGATCTCATGTTACTGAATTACTCATGCACAATGAACACATATTCCTTACATAAATGAATCTCAAGGTCTCCTAAAATACTTTCACTAAATGTTGGATATATATTCCTACAAGATGATAAAAAGGTAGACAATGAACTCATTCCATGGTTTATGTGTACAGCAGTGACAATGACAGCAGCATAAAAATAATTTGGGATTCACAAATAATATTTTATAGCAAAGTACCTGCTCTACATCTTTGATTGTTGTGCAGTAGATTATAGTTGAACCACCCCTAGTAACATTTTTTGAAATATCTTGCACAAGCTCATTCACAAAATGTTGTCCATGGTTAAAAGGCTTGACACCATAGAAAAGATTTGTTCGGTCAAATGAACCAATTGAAACATAAGGGTTATGCATCATCAAGGAACTGATGATGTCAACTCGAACCCTGGAAGCATAATATGATATAGAGCAATAAATATAATGCATAACTCTAAATACAATATGAATTTAAAATCCAACTAGATATGAAGAGAACCATTAAAAAATATGGAAACTAGGAAAAGCATGATATAAGTACATTAAAGAAATATAGAAATAAGAAAGATCAACAAGTTCTTCTAGTGACACCAAGATCAATGTTGACATAAATTAATATTTTCCCCTTAGTAACAAAATATAGTAAAGTAAAAGGTAAAGCAGCAACCAAAGCGTCATATATGGGAGATTAGAAGAGGAATTACTATATTGGTAAAGCTTGTAAACAGATAAAAATGTCAGAGAACAAGAATATGAACTGCTATCCCATCTCGCAAGAGTATTTCAAAGTTGAATTAAAAATCCATGGAGAAGGCTTCATAACTTCTGAAACTGACAATTTATTTCTACAACAATGAGCATCTTAAGAATGAGGTAATTTTTAGGGTCTAAAACTTGAGCTGTGCATCATCATAATCCTCGTCATACATGTTTATAACTCTATAAAGGGCCACAGGCATCTCCAGATGGATTGGCCCCTTTGGAAGCAGATAACAGACCAACATGTACACATGGCACAGCTCTTTTTCTAAGAGCAAGAAAAATCAAGACTCTTGTGGCCAACAAATGAAGAAATAACAAGTGGATTTTGCAATTTCCATTTTGTTTACATGTGAAATTTTAATCCACTATAAGCCCATTTACTTTCAAGAGGCTTTCAAAGACAACCTTGTTCCTGAAAAAGATTTCAAAAAGAGAAAAAAACAAAAAAAGTGGAAAGAAGGAACAACATATGGATCTGCATGAAAAAAACAGGAGCTGTGTTCCAAATCATTTCATGACATAGTATCATAATATGTATACATAAAAAAGACGAGCTGCCATGATGGTAATAATTGGAATGAAAAGATATATTGAGTTTACAGTTAGCCTTCCCAGTTTGAACTGTTTTCTTTCTATTATTCTTCTACTTCCCTTCAGTCTCTATGCTTCTTGTTTACTATTTGTGGAAAGAGAGAGACAACTGAGTTAAAAAAGGCGAGAGACAATTAAACAGGCAATCAGGTTGAAAGAGAATGGAGTTTGAGTACAGTGCAAATAGCATGGCACGGCACGTAACTTTATGTAAATTTAAAGCCATATCAGAACACTGATATGCAAGTAAAATGGAGTTGTCAATATGCAACAGCGAGAGCAAAATAAGTCCAAAATAGAGGAAGCACAAAATATGCATCAATTACGGAAGGAGTACAGAAGTTATATGCTCCTTAACAGTCTCAGTGGAAGATAATTACTTTTCAGTAGCAGTTGCAGTTAGGCCAACAAAAGGAACATCTGATAGAACACCACGTAACTTGTGCAACTGCTTGTATTCTACCCTAAAATCATGGCCCCACTCTGATATACAATGTGCCTCATCAACAGCAAAAAGACAAATTCCTGACTTTAGCAGGTTCAACCAGAAGCTGCACAACAGATGAGATGAAAGTAAGGGATTAATCATGAATATTCTCGAGCACAAAATGCAATGAGTAAATCATCGTAAGAGGCCCAATGAGTCAAAATCAAAAGTTTCAAGTACACATTGATTCATAGAATAAGATTTGAAATTAGGGATTCAAAGAAATATTTAGTCACTTAGGAAGATTACACTGATAATTGATAAACTGATATACTAAATTAGTTAATTCAAGTGTTTGTAACTACTTCGAGTTCTTTCTCTTCCCATTCAACATCAGCTAAGGCTACCCTCCGTTTTACATATAGAGCATTCTTTCCAATTAACATCATTAACGTAAGGGTATGTTCTATAATAGTATACAAAATAATCTACTGGACAAAAACGGTAGATAAGACATTGGTTCATTCAATACCTGGTAGGAATTGAGCATGCTTTCTCAGGAGTCATGAAGAGAATGTCAAATTTCCCAGTCTCAGCTTTAGTCTGGATAGTGGGATCTGTCTGAGCACTTCCAAGATACTCAGCTTTAATACCCCGTTGTTTCAAAGCCATTACCTGTTAGCCCATTCCACTTAGTAAGCTAATCACTATTTGACCTGGTCTTATGTAACAAGAATATGTGGGTAAAAATCAATTTCTCACCTGGTCTTGCATTAATGAAATGA
Source organism: Chamaecrista fasciculata (assembly GCA_003254925.1). Classification (NCBI taxonomy): domain Eukaryota; kingdom Viridiplantae; phylum Streptophyta; class Magnoliopsida; order Fabales; family Fabaceae; genus Chamaecrista; species Chamaecrista fasciculata. The sequence continues at coordinate 66,885 of QANZ01009179.1, forward strand.
GAGGGCTGACAACTATCCCTGTCCTTTTAACAACCAAGGGAGGCACCTGATAGCTGTTATTAAGAAAAACAAAAAATATTTACATATAGTTTCATTTTGACCTCTTCAAGTTGGTACATGAACTTAATATATAGGCCAAAAGGATATAGAAATCGATTGATTTTACCACAAAGATTTCCCACTACCAGTAGCCATGACTACCAAGCAGTCCCTTTTCTCAATGATTTTCTGAATAACATCCTTCTGATACGGCCGAAACTCAGAAAACCCAAAGTATTGCTGCACGCCCAGTTAGCACATAAATGAGTCTCGAAAAATGGTTATATTAAAAATGCTAATCGTGTGCATATAGAAATTATGGACTAGCATTCTATGCGACAAATGCATGCCCTATATGCCATAATTTATACTCACTCGAGGGATTAAGAGGAAGGGAAAACAAAATTACAAGCAAATGCATTCAATCGCTTTCATCTTGTATGGAAAATCAAGAATCAGATTCATAGTTTGAGGAGAGAATACCTTGAGAACAGACTCCATAGTTGATAGTTGATTGAGCAGGAGACGAAGGTACCCGAAAACGCAGAAAGTGAGACGCCACTCACTATGCAAGTATATATGTGAACATGTATATCTGCGCCAAAATACACGGACGTTCCCGCCACTTCCTTTTTATTTTTTATTTTTTTTCAATCTCTTGGACTCTTGGTTGATTCATACGCAGAGAAACTATCCAACTTTGGCCAAAAATAAAAAAGAAGGAAAAACTATCCAACTAGGTACGGATAAGTATATAAGTGGACAAAATTTATTATTTGGTTACAGCGGCTCAACTAATCAAAGTCTGAATTATTATAATTGTTAATATTTTGGTCCTTGAATCAAATTTAAGGACTAAATAATATAAATATAGTGTNTATACATATATATATATATACACGGCCAAAACACGTTCAGTGAAGGGAGAAGAGCATTCAAGAAAGTTTTCGCTAAAATTACAGATTGACCCCTCAAAAGTTTCCAAAATTTTAACATAGGTCCCTGGACATGTCATATACAGGGACCAAAATGAAAAAAAANAAGAGCATTCAAGAAAGTTTTCGCTAAAATTATAGATTGACCCCCACAAGTTTCCAAAATTTTAACATAGGTCCCTGGACATGTCATATACAGGGACCAAAATGAAAAAAATATAAAGTTTTCTGGGGTCAAAAGGTAATTTTACAAAAATAAGAGGTCCAGACTGAAAATTACAGAACAATCCAAAATCTGGAGAACCAATTCATTCCAGTCCCTATCGGAACACGAAAATTGGGGTTTTCTGACGGATTTTGGACCGATCGGAACGCCCTTGGAGCCTAACTCCCTTGTTCCTTCATTCTAGGATCTAAAACTAACCTAGGGTGGTCTAAAACTACCCAACCATGAATGAAAAATGAAGAAGAAAGAAGAGGAAAGAGATAAAAACTACAAACGGGATGTTTTTCGGGACTTACCAAGATCAAACTTTGCCTCACAAACTCAGAGAAATTTTGCTGAATAATTCGTCCCTTTCTTCTGAGAATAAGCATCCTATTTATAGGCTAATGAGAGAATCCACCGAAATCATTATTTTAATGGAGATTGGAAAGATTGATTTTTGAAAATAATCATGGATTATCTTGATTTGATCTAATTTTGGAAGAAATTTGAGGGACCAAAATGAAACTTTGAGCAAATTTGAGAGACCAAAATAGGACTTGATTTTGGAAAANTTTTATAAAAATATATATAGAATAAAAAATAAAAATTAAAGGAAAAAAAACATTGCGGTGAGCGTGGATCGAACACGCGACCTTCAGATCTTCAGTCTGACGCTCTCCCAACTGAGCTATCCCCGCAGATGTTCTTTTGACATTACTTTAAAATATTTATAGGAATCCATAACAAAAAACTGAGGACGGAAAAGAATTTCAAGTAAACCACGTCAAGTAATGTTGAATTATATGGCATTTTTACTTTTTATTTTTGTTGAAGAAAACATTGTCATTTATCAACATCATGCTACGCTAATATAAGTTCACTTGGAAATAGGAACGAGGAATATTAAAGGGTAAATTGCAATTTGGTACCCTGTGGTTAGGGGCGGTTCCCCTTTGGTACCCTGAAAGAAAAATTTTTGCATTGTGGTACCCCGTGGTTTGCTCCGTTAGCGATTTGGTACCCTGAGGTTTTTTTCTGTTAGGATTTAACGGNCCAAATTACAATTTACCCAATATTAAATAGTAGGATAAATTACACTTTGGTACCTTGAGGTATGGATCAATTCTACTTTGGTATCTTGTTCTTTCAAGAATGACATTTTGATATTCTGTTTTATTTGTTGTTAGCACTTTGGTACCCAAATTTTTTTTCCCGTTGCCTCTTGATGGAAAAAAGCACGTGCAGCGGTGCAGGTCATGTGCATGGTCAAAAATACGAAATCCACCATCCTAAACTCACATTTCACGATTTAGCCTTCAAAAAACATGATTCAGTATGTACTTGAAGACGGATGATTTCGTGTTTTTTTTAGGCTGAATCGTGAAATATGAGTTTAAGAGAGTGAATTTCGTGTTTTTGATCATGCACGTGACTTGCAAGTGCTTTTTTCCGTCAAAAGGTAACGGAAAAAGAGTTTTGGGTATCGAAGTGCTGGCGGCGAATAGAACATGGTACTAAAATGTCACTTTTGAAAGAACAAGGTACCAAAGTGGAATCGATCCATACTTCAGGGTACCAAAGTGTAATTTATCCTAAATAGTAAGGCTTGAAACTAACAAAAACAACAACTGAGCTGCAATTCAAAGACACCAGGCATGCGTAATTTGTATTGATGTCCAGTAATTAAAAAGATAAAATTTGAAGAAGAATGAAGTTGAAGAACAAGGGGTTTATTTACTATAAGTTTTATAACTTCCAATATTGTATTGCCAGGAAAATCCCAGGCCAAAAACAAGCAGTACATGAAAACTTCAGTAACTTTGAGCTTAAGATTCCATGAAATATGCTATGTCACCTGTAGCTGTGGAATCAATCATATATGAATTGTCTCCGTAAGACTAGAAATCCATAACTTATATTGAAGTTCAGTGCAGCCTAAAGTTCCAAAGCAAAGAGTAAAACTATAAAGTAGCCATGACATTGTGCAGATGCACAGAAATTGTTACAAAAATAGTTTTCGGTATTCATCTGCCTCTTGAGCCATCTCTTCAGGGCTTCTGTCTTTCCTCTCCTTATCCAAGTCAAGCTTTTCTTTCAATTCCTTCTCCTTCTGATCCATCTGCACCATTGACATTTACAAACAGCCAAGAAAGATGAATATTAAATCAGCCACAATATTAACATCAAGTTATAAAACAGTATATACTCAGCCAGAAAGAATAGTTCTATCTTACCGCATCATAGATCTCATCATTCTTCTCAAAATCACCGCTTATCCTGGGGACGACATGAATATGAACATGAGGAACAGTCTGTCCCGCTTGGGGCCCATCCTAACATACAGAAAAGTAATTTAGTTTTGTTACATACAGGTAGCAAGACATGGAGGCAGCAAGATAGTACTTGCAAGGAAGGAAATTTTGTTTACATAAAGGACAAAAATTACAAAGCAGAATTCTCCTCACTAAGCAATGAAATTGGTGTCTTTGTACCAATTTTGGAACATAAAACTAATATATATATATATATATATATACCCATATCATCAGATGACAGAAATAGCAGCTACTTTCAAATTTCTAGCAAAAAGTTCAGTAACAGAACATGAGGCAAGCTGTTGTATAGACAAACAAAAATTTTGAAGTGAATAATTTTTGTGTTAGAAAAGGCAAGGAGAAGCACACATATGTATTAAGCTACTGTCTTAGAGCTCTTTTACTAATAAAAAAGAGCTAATAAAAGAATGATTCTTTAAAAAATTGATCTCTATGAGTCTATCATAGAAGTATCTATAGAAAACAACTAAAAACATAACTAAATCGGTTAGAAATTTCATACAATTTAAGGCATGATGATGGCAACAAAGAAGAAGTGTACAACCAGGAAGCAGACAATCACAATACCTTCCAGAAATGAGATACATATTAAAGAACAAGACAGATTTAAAACTTAAGTCAGTACACCTAACGCCTGTATTATACTCACACACACACATTAAAGTACAATGTAAAATGCATACTTAAATGAGCATACTTCAACTATCTTACCTGGATGGCAAATGTCAGTGATGATGCCTTATGGTAGCTCTCAAGCTGCCTCCCAACTTTCTGTGCCGTAAGCCATAAATCAGAAGTCTCATCAGCAGTAAGATCAACAAATCGCTTCACTTCACGCTTTGGACAGATAAGCACATGTAAATACTGTTAAGTCAACCAAGTTCAGCACCAAACTAACTTCAGTTTCATCAAATATATAATCAAGTTTTTAACCCTTTTAGAGAAAAGTAATTGTATGAAACCAACATATATCAAGCCCATTTCTTCTTCCAGCATCTTCAAACAGTCGCTGGAAAGCACGCACATACAGGGCATGTTACAGCTATTCACAAATAAAATAAGCCAGTATTACAACAAAACATAAATCCAGGTTGTTCAACCTAAGGAATATCAGCAACTAATTGCATGAAAGTCGCATGAACTATAAACCTATCATGAATATCAGCAACTGATTGTCCTAAACTCGTGCAGAATTAACACTAATTAGTTATCAATATATTACTTGCGTTTAGGCTTTTTTTTTTTTTCCTTACTTTTCAAAATAAACAGTAACAATATATGATAAACGAGTTTCAATATTGAACTACAATAATGTAATCATCATTCCAACCAAACCCAGCACAGCATTGTTGACAACCCACAAAAAGGATATGACCTGCAAAAGAAGGGCGTAAATCAATCGCTAGGGTATGCCTTTTCTATCAACTAATACCGTAAAAAGAGAATTTTCTGGCCCCTTTTACTGCTCTTCGAAACGAGAGAAGAAAAACAAACGAAAAGGACTAATCATATATTTACCGGGAAGAAGAGGACGCAAGTTGACCATTGCATAAGAAAGATGGGTGGAGTAGAACACTTCACTCTGGTGTATCTTGTAGGGTCCAAAAGTGTAGCTTTCCGCTGTCATCTGCGAAATGCATCGAAAGAGAACGAAGATTGAGAGTGGTAGGTCGAAGAAAGGGCAAATTTACAGTTAAAAACATGAATTGATCCATTTTTACCTTTATGGTGGAGGAGGAAATTGGTCGTACTTGGAGTGAGATTGAAGAATGTGGCAGAAATGAACGACGATTGAGAGCAATAGAAGGCAAAACTAAGAGTAGCTGCTGCTTTACCATTTGAACCTTGAAATTGAAAATTGAAACTTGCAGGATTTTTTCGTGTTTTTTTTTTTTTGGCCCCTCTACTCTTTTTTTCAACCCTTCTCTTTATAATTTAAGTACAAATTTTTAACGGGTAAACTAATTTTTTAGTCTCTGAATTATACAGTTGTGACACTTTGGTCCATGAATTTTCGGAACTGTACAACTAGATCCTTGAATTATTCTGACTTATTACAAATTGGTCCCTTTGTTAGCCAGTTGTTTTGAAAAAAGATGACGTGGACTGTCAGCCTATATATGTGGACTGTTAAGTGCTGACGTTGATTGTTAATTTCCACGTAAGCACTCAAAATGAAAAAAACAAAAAAAAATTGTCAACTCAAATTAATTTACAAATGAGCAAATATTAGCACTCCTCAAAAACCACGTTTAGTCCCTCTCTATCCCCAAACCCATTGGAACCCAAACACCGAAAAACAATTGAACCCCAACAGCAAAAACCATTCAAACCTCACACCCCCAAATAGGGGTATTTGTTAGGCGGTTTTGAATAAATTTGAAAGAGTGTTTTGCCTTTAATATATTTTTAACCAAACCAAACCACTCATTGATCGATTTAGTTCAATTTTACTTCAATTCGATTAGGTTTGGTCAAATTGGTTTGGTTTGATTTTAAATATCCCTACCCTCAAACCATTCGAACTGTAGACAAAACCCACACATCTGGGCCACCATTTCCACATACCCACTCTAGGACCTTAACCCATCATTTTGCATCGTCGCTCGCACCCTTCGAACCCACACGTTAACCCATGAGATTGAGGGTCACATGTTTGACTTGGTGGGAGAGACCAATTTGTGTGGGAATTTGAGGGAATTTGAGGGACCAGATTGTTGCATTGAAGGATGTGAGGGACTATAGTGTAATATGTTGTATTATTTAATATGAGAGACCGCATTTAAGGGACCACCATTTTTTTGGAATTGGATTGTTAATGTAATGAATTGTGGTAGTCGTAGATTTTCATTTCCGTTGGCATTGAGTTTGTTATATATTGAATTTATTTCTTGTTGATTTTGGTCGGTGGTTATTGAAAAGATTTAAATTTTAGTCCGAATATAAAATTTGAACTTGTACAATATAAAAATTAAATTTGTCCAGACCTAGACCTATAAAATAAAATTTCATAGTCTCCATTGAGTTTAGGTATTTTGATAATTCCTAATCATTAATTTATTGAAAGAAATTAATCCAAGAATAAAATTGACCAAAATATAAAACATTAAAAATGAAATTGACCAAAAAAAAATAATGAAATGATGTTAAATTTAGTAACCAAAATTATGTTTTTGCCCTTTACCTTAAGAGTTCAGAAAATATTTTCTAATGGGCCAGCCAAACAATGTCAATATGCTCTTAGAAACCGAATCCTAATTCTCATGCCTTACGAAATAGGCCCAAGCCTCGTTTTCAGACTTCTAACTATATCCCATTTTCGCTATGAATTGCCAGTTTGCCACTTTCTTTCTCTCTCTAGTTTATCTCGTAGGATAATACTGGTTCTTCGCGGCATTTGCTGCTCTGGTTCTCAAAAATGGCGTGCTTCGGCAATGCAATTATGGCTGTAAGCAGTGACAGCAGATGGAGTATGGCGTCACTCCGTTCTTCCTTGCCACCGCTTCCTTCTTCTTCTTCTTCCACTTCCTTGTGTTTCCCTGTAGCTGCAGCATTTCCCTCCTCATCTTCTTCCTCAAGGAGGATACAAATTTCTCCGCCCAAACACAAATCGGTGGTTAGGTCGTTCACTGGACTTTCCCCTCTAAACAATTTGTTCTTTTCCAGCACTTCTTCAGGTATTATATATGTTTGCTGGGAGAAACCCATTTTTGGGTTTTTTTCATTAACATATAGTTTGGGTGTTGTTTAACTTAGTGCACAGTATATGTTAGTTTGTTTGTTACTGTATAATGAGTTTTAATTGCATTACTTTGATTCTGAGCCGTTTCTTATTTCGTTCCTGAGGAATCATTGGCTTCTATAGAGTTTCTAGTTTCTGCTATGCTGTCTTGTCTGGGTTTTGTGCTTGCTATTTGCTTTTCTATGATATGGTTAAGTTTGCTGTAATTTGACTACGTATTTCTTTACACATCTGGATTAGATTAAGTGACACACTAGCCCAAATAAACAGGTCATGTTTGCAAACAGCAAATATTTCTTCTTTTTTTTTTTTGTATCTATTTGTCTCTCTCTCTCTCCTAAGTTAGTAGTGGCGTGGATTTGCATTCATATTTTCCTTTAGATCTGTGTTCTGTTTAGGATTGGCTGTTTATTGTGCCTTATTCAGTAAGCGTGAAAGGTAGAAGCTACAACTTCACTAGTATTATCTGGACTTTTATTGTCATTTTACTTTCACATGGCTGACAATTGACTAGTAGAGAATAGAGATTCATGTGATGTTGTTGCGTTGAATCGAATTTACAATAACTTGCATGAGAGCCGGAGTTCTGCACAACTATCAAAGTTTTGGCTTCAAAAACAGAAATTTAAGCCTTTATTGTGACCAGGAGATATACTTTAGCAGTTACATTTGTTAAGTTATAGCTGGGACCTGACTATGTCATATTTTGAGCTCTCTTGTTGGTGACACAACTTACGTAGGGGCAGCAAGCATTCAATCCTAGTTCTTTCCACTGTCTGTGGTAATGACAGAAAATGGAGGAGGCTAGCATATTTGTTTCAGTTGATATTTCATAGCGTCACTCTATTATTTAGACTTGCCATCTCGAACTTAGTAACCTTAGGTGCTCAACAGTTTCTCACTCAAGAGTTTCTAGAGCTAACATGTACATTTGTATGTTAAATATCGTAATTTCAGGTGGGACAAATTTCCATTTTGACTTTCTGACTTGAACACGCAATCAGAACCTTTGTTGGTAGTTTGCCTTATAGCTGATGTGGTAGACAATAGGGAGAGTAGAAGTCTATATGATGTGGGTGGTTTGAATTTGATCCATAATAATCAAAATATTAAATTCAGCATGAAATTTGAAGTATCAATTATGGTTAATGCCTAGAGATTGATGATTATGCTGTTGAAAGCAGTGCTGCTATTTGGCTACTTTATGTTTGGGACTTTTGAACTCTTGTTTTTGGTGGTATTTAAAGCTTGTTCCTGGGCAAGAAAATTCTTTATTCATTTAAATGTTCCCTTCAATTTTTATTAGCCCCTACCAACAAAATTTGGTCATGGTTCTGAGGCTTCTGTACTTCTGCCATTGTTCATGCAGTATTGCACAAAATATTCAGGGGAGTTATCTTATTGTACCTATAAAATTCAACGGGACAGCACATAAGCACCCGGAACCCATTGGGGAGATAACACAGCAGTGACTGAGCATGAGAGTGCTTTGATATTAAGAAATGATTGTCATGTTTATTCCACTATTTTGGATTTTATGTATATTAGGAACTAACATCAGGGACATTGTAATTCTTTGATTATTTGGATGTGAGTCATGAATTTGTGAGTTCATTTTAAAAGGTTTTAAATATCATTATTGTTAGACAACAAAACAATATGATAGCCTTGATCAATCACTTAATGTTGCTGTGTCAATCAAAGAAATCTTGGAATCTTACGTAGGTTGCTGTATAAGTTATCTGTGAATGAAGTCTATTAGCTAATTGAACTGAACACCACTCCTCTCTGAATTTGTGTTTTATTTTTCATTTTGGCTTCCATAATTATGTGCAGAATTTACCACTTCTAGTGTGAGTTTTACTATTATTGACAATGGGGGTCGAGTATATGCCATGAGACATGGAAGGCGAGTGCCCAAGCTCAACCGGCCTCCTGATCAGCGCCGGGCACTTATTCGGGGCCTTACAACTCAGCTCCTTAAATATGGCCGCATCAAGACCACCAGAGCAAGAGCCAGTGCAATTAGGAAGTATGTTGATAAAATGATCACACTGGCAAAGGATGGCTCTCTTCACAAGAGGCGACAAGCCCTTGGCTTCATATATGAGAAGCAGATTGTTCATGCACTATTTGCAGAGGTTCCAGACCGTTATGGTGAAAGAAATGGAGGTTACACAAGAATCATTAGAACTCTACCAAGGCGGGGTGATAATGCACCTATGGCGTACATTGAACTTGTTTAGCCACTACTTTATCTGAGTCCTTTTTCTATATATTTGCACTCTCACTGAAACTTTGAGACAAGTCATGTGATTTCTTGGCTGACAATGGTTTCTATAAATATTTTCAATGTTTAATTTAACCTTGTATTTTGTTTTTCCGAGTATGCCTGAATCTGTATTTTTTTTTGGCATCTATATGGGAACATTTCATATGCAATCTTAAATGTTGTCTCTGATGTGTTCTCATGATCAAACTTGCATCTGCCGTCCACAGGAACAAATATATTATAGTCATCGAGTATAGTTTACTCACTAAATGTAAGAATGCTCTAGAGTTGAATTTTAGTGTACAGATGTGCTTTCAGCCATCAAATCGAGGGAAATACTCTTAATGAGAGGCATCCATCAGTTGAGTATTCGGATAAAATGTTCAAGCAACGTTGAAGTTGCTACAAAAGAGTTGCAGTGATTGCTGGTTTAAAGAAAATAGGCTATGAAGGAAAGTGCCGTACCAAACTTAGCTGTATAATAATGTAGGTTGAATGTTCAAACTGATCTTATATGTATAGGTCAAATTTTAGTTTGGTCCAAGATGTTTCAAAAGTTTCAAATTGGTCCTGTCAGTACAATCCATCACTTTTCTTAGTTAAATACTGATGTATTATTTGACATACCATATTCTCAGAATTACAGGTAGCAGAAATACAACCTATCTATCATGTCCAACTTTTTGACTTGAACACTGCAATCAGAAGCTTTATTGTTACTTTGTTGTTTGATCTATAATAGTCAAAGCGTTAAATTCAGCATAGAATTTGAAGTATCAATTTCACTCGTTGCCTAGAGATTGATTGTAATTCTGTTTAAAGCTATTTTAAGCAGTGCTGCTAGTTGACTACTAAATGTTCTGGACTTTGGAACTCTCTTTGTTGGTGGTATAAAACTTGTGCTTGGACAAAAACTAAAATTGTTTATTCATTTAAAAATTTCCTTCAATTTTTAAGTAAGATGAAGCCAAATTAACTCTTCGTCGCCTTTGGCATTATACTGATGGCCTCTTGTACTGCCAACTTCAAATAAAGCGGATATTCTATCCTGTCTTCTTCAGCATCTATCCCTTATATTGTAGGTTTAGACATTACTTGGGAAACAAATAAACAAATTAGTTTTTTTTCCCACCTTTTGTTCCAGACTTTCTTTTTTTTTTCATAGGTCAAAACTTCATTTTGGTCCTCGAACTTAGAGTGAATTCTGTTTTAGTCCTCAAACTTTTTTTGTTTTGTTTAGCTATTCAAATTTTCTCAATCGTTTCATCGTTAAGTCCAAAACATTATTCTATCTGGATATTGTCATTATCTTTGATTTAGATAGTTGAGATGGACGATTTTACTCTCATACATATTAGTGAATTGATAGAGATAAAAAAAAATCTCAATACATACTTGTGGATGAAAGAAAATCTTGAAATCTATGTCTGGGTTGTTGCTTCTTTGTGTTTTCTTGTTGGAAATAAGGTCAACCATCCAATATAAGTCTATATACACCGCCATTTTGACCACTTACATACATATATTCCATTTTCTCATTACTTTTACATCCTTGAATATGCTAACTTTACACTTTTGTGAGCCAAAACTGGAATGGAAGATATCTGCTAGGCTTTTGAAGGCAAAATTTGTCAGTTTATTGACTCCCAACATGGGACTTCAGAGTGATAACCTCTCTGATGTGTCTTTCTTCATTGAGATAAGAGGATATGCATACACAACCTATATATATAGTGTTACTTGTCATTCATTGGTACCTGTCAAACTACTCAGTATAAAATGAAAAACCTTCTGAACCTATAGGATTTGATTGGGTAGGCTTTTCCAATTCTGAAATTCTATTGGCTATTATTCTTCTTAAAAAAAAAAGATAAATTACACAGAAGGTCCCTATCGTTTGGCTTATTTATAGAAAGGGTTCTTGTGGTTTAAAAAGTTACAAAGAAGGGCCTGTGGTTTGCTCCGTTAACAAGAAGGGTCGGCATGCCTGTGTAGCCCACGGGATAAACAGACCAACTCATATAGGAGCGCTTTTAAATGGGCCTGTTTTTTGATGCTCAAGTCCGCCCATTTAACGGGCGGGTTGGGCGGGGCTTGCGGGCCTAGGCCCATTTTGACACTCAGAGAGTCCTAATTTTCTAAATAATGATATGAAAGTGAAGTGCCAAAATACACACTGTACATTATAGGTTGGGAAATTTATTGTAAGCCAAAGAAGGAAGGAAGCTTGTTATTCTTGGAAAATTGATATCCAAAATCATAAATTTGGTTCAGAAAAAGACAAAAGAAATAAACTGGCAACAGAGGAAAGGAAAAGCTTCTATATGTATTTTTATTGATATAAAATTATATGTATAATGAATTATTTAATGACTTTTGTGAAATTACAATATGTTAAGTTTGTTTAAGACTTAAGCCATACCAGCTGGTGGGGCTTTTTTATAATATATATATATATATATATATATATATATGGAAACAAGAGATAGTGGAATACAGGTGAATGTTGATGATGGTACTATCAACTCTCACTTTTGTATTACTTGCTTTCATGCATTTACCGTATTAGAAATTGTAAAATTAGATTATAGATTATAAAATTTGTATTAGAGTAACTTTTTTCACAGACATGCATATTGTGAATAAATCACTCTCCCTATGGCAATAAGTATGAGGACATGAACCTAATAGACATTTGAATTTGAATAAAGGATGGTGACATAAAACAGAATTTGAATAATTTTTAATAAAACTTGATTGGGGGTACTTCAAATTAAGTGCACATTGCCTAATATACTCAAATGTCCTTTTAAAGTCCCAGAAATATTGAGCCATTATGGTTTAAAGAATTCATTAGAAAAATAGAAAATGTAATTTGTCAAAATTTGTAACTTACATTTTACAATGGCCAAACCAAACACTAACCAATATATTGTGTTAACCTTATTTCTTTGATAAGTTTTGGTCAAGTTTTTAAGATATCGATTAAATTAATTTTATCTTAATGATAACTTGTGTCATGAAAATTTATTTTACTAACTTAAATATAATTCAATTAACTTAATTAAAAATTTATTCAATTACTATATTAACTTTGTCTTAACGAAAATAACACTAACGAAACAAACTCATTAAAGTTGTTCTAAATGTAAATGTGCTTTCTACATCTCACTTAAATTAAAACTTTTTAATACTTTTGAAATAAGTTTAATCATATAACAGTTGTCAAAAGAGGCGTTTCACTTTACCCGCACCGACAGCCTTACCCGGTAGCTGGTTAAAATCGCACCCTCGCTAGTATCAAGCTTATATAAAGAGCAACTAGGTTTTCACAACTAATGTGATAGAAATCTTTCAGATTTACTAGCGGAGATTTATAAATCTACGAAGGCTTTGGGTATTCAAGAAAATAATTGATTTGTCTTCGACTCTTGAAGTGGACTCGGTAAAATTCTCGTTCTTGACTTGAAGTGGTATGTTTTCTATGTCTTAAAGTTAATAATTTTTTGTTCAAATTTTTTAAGACGAGTTGATATTAAGATATCGTCTAGGCCTAATTTTGAGTTTTTTTTTCAACATTTTTTCCCTTCTTTTCATATCATTGCTTAATTTCTTTGATTTTCTGTCAAACTTCTCTTCTCTATTGATCAAATATATTTTCCTTTAAGTGATGTATTTTTTTTCAAAGAAAATCATGATTCAAAACCATTTCTTTCTTTCCCCTAGAATCTCCTCCCTATAAAGATGGTGTCTTTCCTTTGATTTTATCTATTTTTGTAAGAAAAAACCATTAGAAGTATCAATCAAATAGCTTTAGCAACTTTGGTTTAATTGTTTTTTTCTTTAAATTTTTTTTTTCATTTTTCTCTAATGTGAGCCACCTGAATGTTCCGATAGGATCTTGAGTCGCGCAAATCTAACAACTTTTTTATTTTTTTAAAAATTCTTCTCATTTTCAACCCATTTAATGAATTTTCATAACTATATTTTTTATATATGTATTTCTATTCAACCTTGAAACATCCCATTTCTATCCTTAATTATTTTCTTCTTCTTCTTATTTGTCGTCGGATTCTCTTAAATGTTGATGTTCCACAACAGTCTACCCGTTTTCTCCTAATTCTTTTTGTCAAAATTGCCCTTGCCCTTCTTTTATTATTTATATATTGAATTGGATATGTATTTAATTTCTGTGGATTCTCTTAATTTTGAAGCATTAAATTCATCCCCATTAAATTCAATGCACAATTAACTAAAATGACGTCAGTGACGATCATTATTTTCTTAAAACAAAAATTACTTTTCATTTCTATCAAAGATCAATTTATACTTGGGCCGGCCCATTGCTTAAATAATCAAGTTCAATTTTTCAAGCTTTTTTATTTAACAAAAAAGGTTGGGCTTGGATTTTTTTTTCCTTTTTTATTTTAAACTCATAATTTTTTTTGTTGACTAAGCGTCAATTCTCAAGTATCTATTAATCGATAGTCAACGACTAATCTATAACTTTATTTGAGTTCACTATTTGATAGATAAAGAATTAATCATGAAACCTTAACTCATGCCCAATCTTGGCTTATATCAATATATTTTGTCTGCGTCTCTCAATGTACAAGTCTCAAGAAAGTAAAGTGTTTTAGGGGTGAAAAATGCAAGCATGATGGCTTGGGAAGAGATTTTTTTTTATTTGTTTTATTGTTTAATTTGATTAACAAATAAATTATCTGCCTCATTGGACTAGTTTCAAGTGTCATTACATATTAATTCCTTGACGTATTTTGCTCTCACTTTTCTTATGCATACATACACATGATCATAAGGGACCATAGTTAAGTGTTGTGTGACAAAATTATAATGCATGTGTTGGTTTTGACAGGGGAAGTGAATTAATTAATCTAAATAAGAAGATTAATTAAGGATTAAAAATGAGTACTGGAGAGGAGTCAACTGATCAGACAAATTTGAGAAGGAGTGCAAGAATCATTGCTTTAGAAGAGAGAAAAGAAAAGGAGAAGAAAGAGCTTCAAGCTGCAAGAGAGAACAACAATAACAAAACCAAAAACAATGGTGGTAATAATACTAATAGTGCTATAGACAAAGGCAAAGGAAAGGCCATTGAAGTTGAACATGGTCTTGACCTCATGGATGATGACTCTGACAATGGTGATAATGAAAATGATGATGAATACCTGCAGTATGCTCCAACCAAGAAGAAGGGACGCAAGAGTAAAACACTTCAACAACTCATAATGCATGTATGTATACATATATCTGATTTGGTCGAAGTATGATAATTTTGATCTTTGAACTATTGAGTAAATTCTATTTTAAAACTTTCTTATTTGTTTCACAATTAGTTTAAAACATGATTTTGTTTTATTTTTGTCATTATCTCTTATTTGAATGGCTGAGATAAACGATTTTTCTATCATACATATCTTAATAAGTGAGTTGATGGAAAAAGAAAAATAAACTTCCTTCTTAATCATAAATGGGAGATAAACTATGTTCAATTTTCTTTTTAATGAAGGAAAATTTTTCTATTTTTCTTTGTCAACTCACTTATTATAACACATATGAGAGAGAAATTGTTCAAGTCATATGTCCAACTCAGAGATAATGGCAAAAATTAGACAAAATTCAAAAGTGGAACAAATAAAAAAGTTTGGAGATTAAAATAGAACCAAAAAAAAAATTGAAAACCAAAACAAAATTTGCCCAACAGTTCAAATACTAAAATAAAGTTTTAAACATTGCTAGAATAATGTTTTAAAACACATGCAAAATTTCCCATTTGATCCTTGGTATGTATTTGTCTAGTAGTTCAGTATATCATTGACTCTCCATTAATTTTAGTTTCATCACTCTGCTTGCATAATAATTATGTTTGTATGCTACAGAAGGATTGACCTATAAGTATATAATTGGTTTTAGTCTGTTACTGATCTCTAATATTCTTTTACACAGCCGATACACAAAGGCCAACATAGTAATTCAAAAAATAAGTGTAAGTTTGTCAATTACACATATAATATTCATGAGATCGATCGACTTAGTGTTGCGTGTGAAATTAAATTTTGTACAATTAATATTTCAGGGTCTTCTAAATTCTCACTTAAGGACGTGCTTGAATTTGTTCTGGATGCCCTACAAAGGTGATATATAAAACCAGTGTTTTATATATATATATATA
>QANZ01009179.1:83103-106852 GCA_003254925.1 Chamaecrista fasciculata
TATATATATATATGTAATATTACAGGGTGAAGGTATACGTGAAATTGCAACATCCATGTTTAGTCGCCTACAAATTGACTCTGGATGGTTTGACTCATTAATTAAAATTTGCAAGTTCAAAATTGGAGGAAAAGATCCTGGTAGACCTAAAAACTTGGCATGCTTCAAGCACCTTATCCCTACTGGTATACCTTCATAACAATATATAATTTATCATTAAGATTCCGTCAAAGGGTCATTTTGATTCTAAATGTATGTTTTAGTATTAATTTTGGTCCTTTATATTTCAAATATTTAAATTGGTCCTAAATGTTGGCAAAATATTTTAAGTTGGTCCCGAACTATTGAATATGATCATATTTTTCTCGTTTCAAGCTTGAATGTGATGAGTTTAAAATTGAGTATTGCTCTCAAAGAGAAATTACATCCGACCAAATTCAATAATTTGTGACTAAAATGAAACATTTTGTCAACATTTAGAACCAATTTAAATATTTTGAAACATAAAAATCAAAATGAATATTATTTATTACATTTAAGACCAAAGTAACTCTTTGACCTTACGATTGAGTCTAACTAACACAGTTAGTATCACACAACGTGAAAAATCCAGTTTGAAATCTGTGTTGAGAGAAATATCTATATTTAGTGTCGGAGAATGTTTCGAATAGGATTGCTTCCAATAAAAAAAATACTTTCGAAACTATATATATATAATTTTGAATGATTAATTAAACTTAATCTACTTATACTACTGTACATTGAAATTGTATTTGTACTGTGTACTTGATCTCGTACAGTGAGAGTCTCTGGTGTTAATAATACAATGCAACCGGAATTAGAGAGGAGGCTCACCTATATACCTCCCAAAGATGACTCCATGTTTTCTCATGTTATTGAAGCACACAAAGATAACTTACAAGTAAGTATATATCTGTGAACCACCATTTTAAACATTATATATGTTAAAGAATTTTTAAACTTTTTAGGGCAAAGTGCACTTTTGGTCCTATAACTTTTGTTTAGGTCTCAACTTTTTTTCTTCCACTTTTGGTCTCATATTTTTTTTGTCAGACCTCAATTTGGTCTCGTGTTACACTTTTGGTCTTGTATCTTTTGGTCAGATTTATAAGATTAACGGTGGAACTTTTTACAAAAAGTTAAGATCAAATCTACAAAAAAAAATATGAAACCAATTTTGCACCTGACCAAAAGATGAGACCAATAGTACATTAAAAAAGTTAAAAGATTAAATTGAGACCTGAACAAAAGATATAGGACTAAATCTTTCGAACCAAGAAATTATTATTATTATTATTATTATTATTATTATTATTATTATTATTATTATTTAATTTTACTATTTTTTTGGTCCAATATTTAATTTGATTATTGATTGCAGATTATCAGCCCTCCTAGTGATTACCAAGAAAGTCTGGCCCGATTCACTGAAGGCTTGGGCCCTACAGCCCAAAAAGTTGCAGCCAAACAAATAGAACGCCTTCGTTTCAATAAGATGCTGTTTGGTGAAACATCAGGCCCAAATCTTCAGGCTCATTTCTTAGACACTACTACTAGTACTGTTGCTGCTTCAAAAGAACCACCACCACATGCTCCTATCATGCAAGGCCCATCATCATCTAATGGGCCCAATGGGCCCAACGGGCCTATGACTATCCCTTTTGCTGCTCCTGAAGAAACAAATAATAGCAACAACGACCTTGGGCAATTAATCAAAAACTTAAGGAAGTGTGGTGATATTGTTGGTTGGAATGCTCCAGGTTCATTGCTTGGTGATGATGCTTATTCTAAGGACCAAAATGAAGGAGGCTGTGGTATTACTGGACTAGATTTGAATAATGATAATGTGGGCTCTATCTCTTCTTTGCTGCCTGGGTCTGGGCTTCCCTCATCTAATCTCAACCTCATTGACCATTTCACGGCCCATGCTGCTACTAGAAATCCTCAAGGATCTAACGATTGGCCTCATTGTCAGGCCCAAGTCTGGCCCACTACTGTCATCTCTGGGCATCAACCCAAGCCTTTGAGCAACATCGATAGACGCTTCTCTGAGTTATCATCGATTCCGCCCCAATCAACCAATAATCTCTCAAGCCCATCTCTTAGCCTGTTGTCTCAGATCATGAAGCCCACGTATGAGCCCATCATGGATTATAATTATAGTAACATTTCTGAGCAATCACCTTTTATGAGTGGGAATAATAACTTCACATTCCAATCATTCATGTCTCTGCTGCAATCCCAAGAGCCCATGATGACTGATTATGACTTTTTTGGGCCGTCAATGCAACCTCATCAGGAGAAGCCCACAGAGACCATGAACAACTTTACATGGAAATCTTTCATGCCTCAATCAAGGCCCAATAATGAAAACATAACTGCTGGCTCTACTAACCTTTTTGGGCAATCTTTTGTACCTCAAGCCCAGAAGCTTAAGGCTCCCATGATTGAGCCCATGATGGGTTATAATCTCTCTGAACAATCCTTTTTATCTCAGGCTCTGCAAAGCGCACAAGAGCCCATGACTGGGTATAATAATAATTTCTCAACCACTTTTCAATCTATGTTGGGCTCAACAAACAACAACAATGTTATGCCCTCATTCTCAGAAAATGCAACCCTTTATACTCCAGCACCACCACAACAACAACAAATGTATGGGCTTTCTCAAGATCACTTGGCAATGCAGCCTGGGCCTGGGCCTATCTTGACGAGAGGCCCATTGGGCCTTTTTCCCCAGGATGATTCTGTACAGTTGCCACCATTACCCCAAAGTTTATCTGATGAATTGCCCATGGGCCTTGATGCATACTATGGGCCTACTTCTATGGGGGCCCAGCCCGCAGGAGGAGGAGGTGTGGAAGCTGCTGCTCCAACTTCACAGATTCTTTGGGATGATCCTAGTCTCCCCAATTTGTCTCTTCAGCTCTAATTTTTTTTTTTGGCTTGATCTTCAGCTCTAATTAATCATAACATTTATAATAAAATATGAGGACATGAACCTAATAAACATTTAATAATGTGAATAGCTATACTTTGATAGCCAACTTAAATATAATTTGGCTAATGTAGCATGTCGAAATTGCAACTTCTATTTCTCATGGTTTCACCTAAACTCAGAATGATAACTTGCATTACTGAATGATTCTTGATTGTCTTAAATATAATTTGAGTAACTTTATTAAAATTTTTTATGCTTATCATATTAGCTTAGAATTGTGCCAAATGTGGAGCTATCTCATACATCTAATTTGATTTCGAACTTTTTAAAGACTTTTGAAGGAGAAATTTAATGGTAAAACAAGATCCAGAGTTCTGCATAGCTGCCAAAATCTTGGCTTCAAAATTGAAATTAAAGGCTTGATTGAGCTCAGGAGATATATATTATCAGTAACACTTTTTAATTTACAACTGAAACCTGACTATGTCATGTTTTGAGCTCTCTTG
Source organism: Chamaecrista fasciculata (assembly GCA_003254925.1). Taxonomy (NCBI): domain Eukaryota; kingdom Viridiplantae; phylum Streptophyta; class Magnoliopsida; order Fabales; family Fabaceae; genus Chamaecrista; species Chamaecrista fasciculata. The sequence continues at coordinate 86,572 of QANZ01009179.1, forward strand.
TTGTTGGTGACACAAGTCACACAACTTGTGCTCTTATTTTTTCCTCTCCTCAAGTGCTAATGACAGAAAATGGAGGAGGCTAGCATGTGTGTATCAGATGATGTTTTATAGCATCATTCCAATATATATTTGGACCGGAGATCTCAATCTTATTAATCTTAGGTGTACAACAATTTCTCACTCAATAGGATTTTAAAGTTGGCATGTACATATGTGAATTATATATCAGAATTACAGGTAGCAGAAATGAAATCTATCTATCTTGTTCACTTTCTGACTTGAACACTGCAATTAGAAGTTTTGTTGTTACTTTGTTAAATTTAGCATGGAATTTGAAGTATCAATTTCACTCATTGCCTAGAGATTGATTGTAATTCTTTTTAAAGAAGTGCTGCTAGTTGACTACTATATGTTCTGGACACTGAAACTCTCTTTGTTGGTGGTATAAAACTTGTGCTTGGACAAGAAACTAAAATTGTTTATTCATTTAAAACTTTCCTTCAATTTTTAAGTAAGATGAAGCCAAATTAACTTGTTGTTGCCTTTGGCATTATTACTTCAAATAAAGTTGATATTCTATCCTGTCTTCTTCTTCTTCTTCAGCATCTCTCCCTTAGCTTATAATGTAGGTTTAGACATGCTCCATTTAGAATCTTCCTCTCATGTTTATACTTTCACAACGCCCATTATAGTTCCTTGGGAAACAAACAAACAAGTTAATTTTTTTTGTTTTATCATATGTGAAAACTTCATTTGGGTCCTCGAACTTAAAGTGAATTCTATTTTAGTCCTCAAACTTTTTTTGTTCTGTTTTGCTATTCAAACTTTCTCAATCGTTTCATCGTTAAGTCCAAAACATTATTCTATCTGGATACTGCCATTATCTCTGATTTAGATAGTGAAGATGAACGATTTTTCTCTCATACATATTAATGAGTTGACAGAAAGAAAAAGAAAATCCTCAGTACATACATTGCTAGTTACTTGTGGATGAAAGAAAATCTTGAACTCTATGTTTGGGTCGTTGCTTCTTTGTGTTTTCTTGTTGGAAATAAGGTCAACCACCCAATATAAGTCTACATACACTGCCATTTTCACCACTTATATACATATATTCCATTTTCTCATTACCTTTACATCCCTTGAATATGCTATCTTTACACTTTTGTGAGCCAAAACTGGAATGGAAGATATCTGTTGGGCTTTTGAAGGCAAAATTTGTCAGCTTATTGACTCCCAACATGGGACTTCAAAGTGATAACCTCTCTGATTTGTCTTTCTTAATTGAGATAAGAGGATATGCATACACAACCTGTATATGTAGTGTTACTTGTCATTCATTGTACCTGTCAAACTACTCACTATAAAATGCAAAATGGCTTTCTGAACCAATAGGATTTGATTGGGTAGGCTTTTTCAATTCTGAATTCTATTGGCTATTATTCTTCTTTAAAAAACTACCGTTATTTGAAGTGCATTTTGAGCTTGTTTGACTTGTATTTTTCTATTCAAATATTCCTGTCTCAAACTTGATTGAATTATTAGAAGGGAACTTTCTTCTCTTTGGTTGGATGCATTATTAGCCTTATTTTTAACATTTGTTTGTTTAGCATTATTTTCTCTTTTTTTTTTTTTTTGGATCCCTATAGAGCCGTCAAAATGAGCCAAATCCTGTGGGTTGGCTTTTTTAACTCGCCAAATTGGCAAGCCGAGTTGAGAAAATTTAGCTCACTAAAAATTAAAACTCAAATGGATTGGCTCACTTAACTCGTGGTGAGTTAACTCGAGTTAGTGATCAAACCCACCTTATTTTAAAAAAAAATTACAAATTTGAAAACCCTAACAGGCTAACACTAAAAATATCTACACCTTGTGATGCATTGATGCTTGTTATTATGTTTTAAGTTTAGGACTTTAATTTAGTGTCGGATTTGTCTTGTTGGCAGTTGTTGTGAAGTGTAAAGAATGAACTTGATGTAAATATTTTGAAGGGTGTTGAGTGTTGACATGTTGTTGTGTGCTGACTACTAAATTTAAGGTTTTTTGGTTTTATGAAAAATATTATTAATTTTTAAAAAAAATTGATTGTTGATGGGTTAAGTAGGCTAACCCGGCTCACTAAGTTGGTAAGCTGGGTTGGCAAAATCTGGCTCGCGTGAGCCGTAACTCGTGACGAGCCAACTCGAGTAAGTCGAGCTGGCTCGTTTTGACAACTCTACCTATAAGCATGGGCATGACTTAAAGGGCAAAAAAGAAAATCATGCTGGTTTATCTTTGGTTTTGTAGATAATGATATGAAAGTGAAGTGCCAAAGTATACTGATTGTACATTATAGGTTGGGAAATTTATTGTAAGCCAAAGAAGGAAGGAAGCTTGTTATTCTTGGAAACTTGATATCCAAAATCATAAATTTGGTTCAAAAAAAGAAAAAAAATAAAGAGGCAAATGAGGAAAGAAAAGCTTCTATATGTATTTTTATATATATAAAATTATATGTATAATGAATTATTTAATAATTTTTGTGAAGTATATGTCAAGTTTGTTTAAGACTTTAAGCCATACCATCTGGTGGGGCTTTTTTATAGTATATATATGGGAACAAGAGATAATGGAATATAGGTGAGTGTTGATGATGCTACTATCAACTCTCACTTTTGTATTACTTGCTTTCTTGCATTTACAGTATTAGAAATTGTGAAATTAGGATTATATTGTAAAGTTTGTATTGAGCAACTTTTCTCACAAGCATGCATATTGTGAATAAATCACTCTCCCTATGACAATAAGTATGAGGACATGAACCTAATAGACATTTGACACTAAGCATATAAACTAAGTTACATCCAAGAATAAAGGATGGTGACATAAAACACATGTATTATGAATTTGGATAATTTGTTAATAAACCTTGATTGGGTACTTCAAAGTGCACATTGCCAATATACTCAAATGTCCTTCTTTTAAACTCCAAGAAATATTGAGCTATTATGGTTTAAAGAATTCATTAGAAAAATAGCAAATATAATATGTCAAAATTTGTAAATTACATTTTACAAAGGCCAAACACAACACCAATTAATATATTGTGTTAGCCTTATTTCTTTGATAAGTTTTGGTCAAGTTTTAAGATATCGATTAAATTAATTTTATCTTAATAATAACTTGTGTCATGGAAAATTTCTTGACTATCTTAAATATAATTTAATTAACTTAATTAAAAATTTATTTAATTACTACATTAACTTTGTCTTAACGAAAGTAACACTAACGAAACAAATTCATTAAAGTTTTTCCAAATGTAAACGTGTTTTCTACATCTCACTTAAATTAAAACATTTTTAATACTTTTGAAATAAGTTTAATTATATAATAGTTGTCAAAAGAAGCGTTTCACTTTACCCACACTAACAGCCTTACCCGGTAGCTGGTTAAAATCGCACCCTCGCTAGTATCGAGCTTATATAAAGAGCGATTAGGTTTTCACGACTAATGTGATAGAAATCTTTCAGATTTACTAGTGGAAATTTATAAATCTTCAAAGGCTTTGGGTACTCGTGAAAATAATTGATTCGTCTTCGACTCTTGAAGTGGACTCGGTAAAATTCTCGTTCTTGACTTGAAGTGGTATGTTTTCTATGTCTTAGAGTTAATAATTTTTTGTTCAAATTTTTAAAGATGAGTTGATATTAAGATATCGTCTCTAGGCCTAATTTTGAGTTTTTCTTTTCAACATTTTTTCCCTTCTTTTCATATCATAGCTTAATTTCTTTGACTTTCTGTCAAACTTCTCTTCTCTATTGATCAAATCTATTTTCCCTCAAATGATGTTTTTTTTTCAAAGAAAATCATGATTCAAAACCATTTCTTTCTTTCCGTCAGAGTCTCCTCCCTATAAAGATGGTGTCTTTCCTTTTGATCTTGTCTATTTTTGTAAGTAAAAACCATTAGAAGTTATATCAATCAAATAGCTTTAGAAACTTTGGTTTAATTGTTTTTTCCTTTTAAAAAAACTTGTTGATTTTTTTTTTCTCATTTTTCTCTTATATGAGCAACCTCAATGTTCCGATAGGTCTTGAGTCGCAAATCTAACAATTTTTTTTTATTTTTTAAAAAATTCTTCTCATTCAACCCATTTATCGAATTTTCTTAACTATATTTTTTATATATGTATTTCTATTCAACCTTAAAACATCTAATTTCCATCTTTAATTATTTTCTTCTTATTTCTCTTCGGATTCTCTTAAATGTTGATGTTCCACAACAGTCTACTTGTTTTCCCCTAATTTTTTTGGTCAAAATTACCCTTGCCCTTTTTTATTACTCCCTCCGGTTCTGAATATCTGATGTTTTGGAGAATTTTTTTTGTTTCAAAATATCTGATGTTTTACAAATTCAAGATAGCATTAATTATTTGTTTACCATTTTATCGCTATTAAATATATATATAGTAGAGTCATAAATGAATAAGCATTTTCCAAGTATTTCTATTATTTTCAATATGGATAGTTTAGTCTTTTTATCTCATTTTTCTTTTCATTCTAGGTGAGCCAATCATTTTCTTAATCTGTGTGTATTTACCTTAAACATCAGATATATAGAACCGGAGGGAGTATTTATATGTTGAATTGGATACAAAATTAATTTCTATGGATTCTCTTAATTCAATGCATTAAATTCATCCCCATTAAATTCAATGCACAATTAACGAAAATGACGTCACTGACCATTATTATTTTCTTAAAACAAAAATTGACTTTTCATTTCTATTAAAAATCAATTTATACTTGGGCCGGCCTATTGCTTGAATAATCAAGTTCAATTTTTCAAGCCTTTTTTTTAACAAAAAAGATTGGGCTTGGGTTTTCTTTTTTCCTTTTTATTTTAAACTCGCAATCTTATATTTTTTGTTGGGTGACTAAGCCTCGATTCTCATATATCTATTAATCGATAGTCAACGACTAATCTCTAACTTATTTGAGTTCACTATTCGATAGATAAAGAATTAACTTTGAAACCTTAACTCATTCCCAATCTTGGCTTATATCAATATATTTTGTCTGCGTCTGTCAATGTATTGAAAAAATTTAAGAGGTTTTCCTTGGCTTTGTCCGTAAGTCTCGAGAGAGTAAAGTGTCGTAGGGGTGAAAAATGCAAGCATGATGGCTTGGGAAGAGATTTTTTCTATTTGTTTTATTGTTTAATTTGATTAACAGATAAACTATCTACTCCATCATATTGGTTCCAAGTATTGTCACATATTAATTCCTTGATGTATTTTGCTCTCACTTTTCTTATGCATACATACACATGATCATAAGGAACTATAATTAAGTGTTGTGTGACAAAATATATAATGCATGTGTTGGTTGTGACAGGGGAAGTGAATTAATTAATCTAAGGAAGAAGAGATNCTATTAAATATATATATAGTAGAGTCATAAATGAATAAGCATTTTCCAAGTATTTCTATTATTTTCAATATGGATAGTTTAGTCTTTTTATCTCATTTTTCTTTTCATTCTAGGTGAGCCAATCATTTTCTTAATCTGTGTGTATTTACCTTAAACATCAGATATATAGAACCGGAGGGAGTATTTATATGTTGAATTGGATACAAAATTAATTTCTATGGATTCTCTTAATTCAATGCATTAAATTCATCCCCATTAAATTCAATGCACAATTAACGAAAATGACGTCACTGACCATTATTATTTTCTTAAAACAAAAATTGACTTTTCATTTCTATTAAAAATCAATTTATACTTGGGCCGGCCTATTGCTTGAATAATCAAGTTCAATTTTTCAAGCCTTTTTTTTAACAAAAAAGATTGGGCTTGGGTTTTCTTTTTTCCTTTTTATTTTAAACTCGCAATCTTATATTTTTTGTTGGGTGACTAAGCCTCGATTCTCATATATCTATTAATCGATAGTCAACGACTAATCTCTAACTTATTTGAGTTCACTATTCGATAGATAAAGAATTAACTTTGAAACCTTAACTCATTCCCAATCTTGGCTTATATCAATATATTTTGTCTGCGTCTGTCAATGTATTGAAAAAATTTAAGAGGTTTTCCTTGGCTTTGTCCGTAAGTCTCGAGAGAGTAAAGTGTCGTAGGGGTGAAAAATGCAAGCATGATGGCTTGGGAAGAGATTTTTTCTATTTGTTTTATTGTTTAATTTGATTAACAGATAAACTATCTACTCCATCATATTGGTTCCAAGTATTGTCACATATTAATTCCTTGATGTATTTTGCTCTCACTTTTCTTATGCATACATACACATGATCATAAGGAACTATAATTAAGTGTTGTGTGACAAAATATATAATGCATGTGTTGGTTGTGACAGGGGAAGTGAATTAATTAATCTAAGGAAGAAGAGATTAATTAAGAAGAAAGGGAAGATTAATTAAGTATTAAAAATGAGTACCGGAGAGGAGTCAGCTGATCAGGCAAATTTGAGGAGGAGTGCAAGAATCATTGCTTTAGAAGAGAGAAAAGAAAAGGAGAAGAAAGAGCTTCAAGCTGCAAGAAAGAACAACAACAACAAAATCAAAAACAATGGTGGCAATACTACTAATAGTGCAATGGATAAAGGAAAAGGAAAGGCCATTGAAGTTGAACATGGTTTTGACTTCATGGATGATGACTCTCACAATTCTGATAATGCCAATGATGATGATTACCTGCAGTATGCTCCAACCAAGAAGAAGGGACGCAAGAGTAAAACACTTCAACAACTCATAATGCAGGTATGTATACATATATCATATTCCGTCAAAGTATGATAATTTTGATCTTTGAACTATCAAGTGAATTTTGTTTTAGAACTTTCTTATTTGTTTCATAATTACTTTAAAACATGATTTTATTTTATTTTTGCCATTATCTCTGATTTGACGGTTGAGATGGACGATTTTTCTATTGATAGAGAGAAAAAAAACTTCCTTCTTAATCACAAATGGGAGATAAACAACTATGGTCAATTTTCTTTTCTAAGAGGGAAGAATTTTCTGTTTTTCTTTGTTAACTCATTTATTATGATACGCATGGAAGTCGTTCAAGTCATGTGTCCAACAAATAAAAAAGTTTGAATATCAAAATAGAACCAAAAAAAATTGAAAACCAAAACAGAAGTTTCTACAGTTCAAAATACTAAAATAGAGTTTTAAACATTGCTAGAATAATATGGTTTCACCACTTTGTTTGCATAATATGCTAGCATGCTACAGAAGGATTGACCTATAAGTATATAAATGGTTTTAGTCTGATACTAACCTCTAATAATTCTTTTACACAGCCCATGCCCACTGGACAACACAGTGGAAGAAATAAATGTAAGCTTGTCAATTACTTATATATATATATATATATATATATATTCATGAGATCGACTTATGTTGTGTATGAAATTAAATTTTGTACTCATATTTCAGGGTCATCTAGATTCTCACTTAAGGACGTGCTTGAATTTGTCCTGGATGCCCTTCAAAGGTCATATACAAAACCCGTGTTTATATATATATAGAACATACATATAATGGCATAATTAATTAAGCTTCAAAGTGTAAATAATTATAACATATATGTGTAGGAGAGACACGTTTGGGCTATTTGCTGAACCGATCAATTCTCGTGATGAAGTGAGTTTCTTCTTTTTGGTTATTCCATATATATAATTGTCTTATTTATTTTTGGTTAAAGTGTATTTTTTGTCTCGTATCTTTTTTTTATGTGTATCTTTTTTCGTTACACTTTTGGTCACATATCTTTTGCTCATATATATCTCAATTTGGTCTCATATATTTTTTTGTTACACTTATGGTTCCATATGTTTTGGTCTGATCACAGAATTGGTACGGTCTCATTTCTCTTGGTCATATTGCAAAATTAGTCTCATTATCTCATATCTTTACAAATTGTTCTACATTATATTGTGCCACATTGTGGGACTAAGGGTGAAATTTTTTGCAAAGATATGGAACTAAATCTGTAACAAAAAATATATGAGACCAATTATACAATTGATCAAAAGTGCAACAAAAAAATATACGAGTCTAAATTGAGACTTGAGCAAAAAATTTAGGATCAAAAGTACATTTTAGCCTTTATTTTAACTATTTGTTTGTTGGCGTTGAGCAATACAGTGAATGTTAGTAGTATATATAATTATATATAGTATTATTGGTTTGGTTGGAAATGTATGTGCAGGTTTACTACAGAATTGTGAAGCAGCCTATGGATTTCGCTACTATGCGAGCCAAACTTCACAAAAACTTGTATACTGACCTGGAATCATTTAAGGTCATAATTAATTATATTCTTCTAATATTATTAAGTCATTATAACAAAACTATACTATATAGTAAATATATATACATACAATATTACAATACTATACTTTTTAAGTTTTTTTCCATGTTATTTTGAATGATATGTACATATATATATTTAATATGCAGCGAGACGTGTATTTAATATGCTCCAACGCTACGAGTATTCATCCCTCAACTTCATTCCATTACCAAGTGGTATGACCAAATGCTCAAAAGTGTAATACTTAATTATATGCAAAAACAAATTAACACCTAGTAATTAATTGCTTTTGTTCAACATGTTTATATATATATATATATATATAATATTGCAGAGTGAAGGAATACGTGAAGTTGCAACATCGATGTTTAGTGGCCTACAAATTGACCCCGGAAGATTTGACTCATTAGTTCAAATTTGCCAGCTCAAAATCGGAGGAAGAAATCTTCACAGACCTAAAAACTTGGCATGCTTCAAGCACCTTATCCCTACTGGTACCTTCATAACAATATATAATTTATTATTAAGATTGGATTAAATTGTCATTTTGGTCCTAAATGTATGCTCTAATAATTATTTTTATCTTTTATGTTTCAAATAAAATGTTCAAATTGGTCTTAAATGTTGACAAAAATATTTCATTTTGGTCCCAAATTGTTGAATATGATTATATTTCTTTCGTTTTAAATTCAAATATGACGAATTCAAAGCTAAGTATTTTTCACAATGAGAAACATGACCAAATTCAAGAATTTGATACCAAAATAAAATATTTCGTCAACATTTATAACCAATTTGAACATTTTGAAATATAAAGACCAAAATGAACATTTTGATATCTATATTTAATGTCTGAGAATGTATTCGAATAGGATTGCTTCCAATAAAAAAATATTTTCAAAATTATATATACATATATATATATGATTTTGAAAGATTAACTAAAATTAATCTACTTATATATATATATACTACTATACTGTACACTAAAATTGTATTTATACTGTGTACTTTATTTCCTACAGAGAGAGTCTGTGGTGCAAATAATACAATGCAACCTAAATTAGAGAGGAGGCTCACCTATATGCCTCCCAAAGATGATTCCATGTTTTCTCAGGTTGTGGAAGCACACAAAGAAAACTTACAAGTAAGTGTACATATGTGAACCACCATTTTAAACATTATGTTAAAGAATTCTTATACTTTTTAGGTTAAAGTATAATTTTGGTCACATAACTTTTACTCAGGTTTCAATTCGATTCCATAATTTATTTTGTTGCACTTCTTGTCTCATATCTTTGCTAAAAATTCGACATTGGGAAACTAGCGATAAAACTTTTTCAAAGATATGGGACCAAAAGATATGAGACCAAAAGTGCAACAAAAAGAGTTACAGGACCAAATTGAAACATAAAAAAAAGATATAGGATCAAATCTTCCGAACCAAGAAAATTATTATTATTATTATTATTATTATTATTATTATTATTATTATTATTATTATTATTATTATTATTTGATTTTACTATTATTATTATTATTTTGGTCATGCTTGTGTGTGATATTGATTGCAGTATATCAGCCCTGCTATTCCTAGTGATTACAAAGAAAGTTTAGCCCGATTTACCGAAGGCTTGGGCCCTACTGCCCAAAAAGTTGCAGCCAAACAAATAGAACGACTTCGTTTCAACCAAATGCTTTTTGGTGAAACACCAAGCCCAAATCCTCTGGCTCATTTCTTACACACTACTACTAGTACTGGTACTGCTGCTGCTTCTACTTCACAAGAACCAGCACCACATGCTCCTGTCATGCAAGGCCCATCATCATCTAATGGGCCCAACGGGCCTAATGGGCCTATGACTATCCCTTTTGCTACTCCTGAAGAAACATATAATAGCAACAACGACCTTGAGCAATCAATCAGTGACTTGAGGAAGTGTGGGGATATTGTTGGTTGGAATACTCCAGGTTCATTGCTTGGTGATGATGCTTATTCTAAGGACCAAAATGAAGGAGGCAGTGGTTTTACTGGATTGGATTTGAATAATGACAAAATGGGCTCTATCTCTTCTTTGCTGACTGGGCCTGGGCTTCCCTCATCTAATCTCAATCTCATTGACCGTTTCACGGCCCATGCTGCTACTAGAAATCCTCAAGGATCTAACACCCGGGCTCATTGTCAGGCCCAGGTCTGGCCCACTACTATCATCTCTGGGCCTCAGCCCAAGCCTTTGAGCAACATCAACAGACGCTACTCTGAGTTGTTCTCGACTCTGCCCCAATCCACTAATAATCTCTCAAGCCCATCTCTTGACCTGCTGTCTCAGATCATGAAGCCCACGGATCAGCCCATCATGGATTATAATTATAGTAACGTTTCTGAGCAATCACCTTTTCTGAATGGGAATAATAATTTCACATTTCAATCTTTCATGTCTCTACTAAAGTCCCAAGAGCCCCTGATGACTGATTATGACTTTTCTGGGCCGTCAATGCAACCTCAGCCTCACGAGAAGCCCACAGAGCCCATGAACTTTACATGGCAATCTTTCATGCCTCAATCAAGGCCCAATAATGAAAACATAGCTGCGGGCTCTACTAGCCTTTATGGGCAATCTTTAGCACCTCAGGCCCAGAAGCTTAAGGCTCCCATGATTGAGCCCATGATGGGTTATAGTCTCTCTGAACACTCCTTTTTGTCCCAGGCTTTGCAAAGCCCACAAGAGCCCATGATTGGGTATAATAATAATTTCTCAACCAATTTTCAATCTATGTTGGGCTCAACAAACTTCAACAATGTTATGCCCTCCGTCCCAGAAAATGCAAGCCTTTATACTCCAGCACCACCACCACAACAACAACAAATGTATGGGCTTTCTCAAGATCCATTGGCAATGCAACCTGGGCCTGGGCCCAGCCTGATGAGCGGCCCATTGGGCTTTTTTCCCCAAGATGATTCTGTACAGCTGCCACCATTACCCCAAACTTTATCTGATGAAATGCCGATGGGCCTTGATGCATACTATGGGCCTACTTCTATGGGGGCCCAGCCCGCAGGAGGAGGAGTAGAAGCTGCTGCTCCAACTTCACAGATTCTTTGGGATGATCCTCGTCTCCCCAATCTGTCTCTTCAGCTCTAATTAATCATAATATTTATGGTAAAATTAATAATGTAATGCCAAACTATGAAAGGCCTTTATTGTGTGACCAAAGTGGTTAAAACTTGTGGTATGCTTTGTTCCTTTTATATTTCCTTCCTTCAGTAATAATCAGTGCTCTGTGTTTGTTTAATTTGATGTATGGGATGATATAATTAATAGCTATGCATGCATGCCTTTAAAAGTTTCTTGTTTTATTATTGAGTCACTGCACTATCAATCTATCAGCTGCTAGCTACATGTACTCCCAAACACATCAGATATCTTGGTCTCTTTAACACTTTGATTATTTTAGTAGAGTGAAAAGTTGAAAACTTGTTTTATTATGGGCATATAAAGCCAGATGTTCTAGATTTCTCTGTAATTCAAAGAGAGATTAGAATAAAACAAACTGTTTTACTTAAAGAAAAATTTAAATGAAATCATGCCTGCATTGTACTTCAAATCTTTCTCTGAACTATAGAAAGATTCAAAAGAGTGAATTAAAATGATCCAAATTTGAATAATAGTGGAAAAGCTGAAATTAAGTTCTGTGTTTTGTTCTTTAAAAAAGAAAAAAGAAAGAAGAAAAGAGTGGGTGTTGAAGTTGAAGAAGAGCATAAATATTGATATTAGAGTGTGCACACCCGACAGAAAGTGGGATCCACCTCAGCAGGTGAAGATAAAATCAGAAGGTGTGCCCCTTTATCCATCATCACCACCCCCACCTATATTATTATTATTGCTTTTCTCTGCCACCCTGCTTCTCTAAATCCACCCTCCAATCATAAACATTTTATACATCACACACATATATAACATATATCATGATAAAAGGAAAGGAAGTGATCTAGGGAAATTTTATGTATATTAAATACTGAAATGAGCAAGTTAATATATATATAGGTAAAAGTATATTTTTGATCCCATAATTTTTGTTTAGGTCTTATATTAGTTATATTAGTGTTGTAACTTTTTTTATTGCACTTTTAACCTCATATTTTTTGTTCAAGTTTCAATTTGGTCCCGTGTTGCACTTTTAACCTCATATATTTATAAAAACTTACACCATTTTATGAATTTTTTTGTAAAGATATAAGATTAAAAGTGCAACAAAATATAATACAGGATCAAATTGAGACATGAGTAAAAAACATGAGATCAAAAATGCACTTTTTCCCATATATATATATATATATAGTCATTCTTATGTTAAAACAGAATTGAATTATAAAAAAGTATACCACTACAGTGGTACCCTATATATGTATATATTATATGTTTTTGTGTGTGTGTGGGAGAAGAGTTGGTGAAGATATGGCAGAGAGCTTTTTAGTTTTTACCTTATATTTCATTTCAGAGTGGCATGTTACTATCAATTAAATTATAAGTTGGACCACACAGAGCACAGAAGCAAAGCCCCCACACTTATTTAATGTACTGGAGTTACACTGCTGTTAAGAGACTTGTCACCATCTTTCTTTTTTCTTTCTTTTTTTTTGTGGGGGAAAAATAATAATTAATAATAATGTAGCTAGCTAGCAGTGACGCATAATAAGCCAGAGATATATATATGTTAGGTTGATATGAACCCAGACACACATGTACAGTGAACTGAGATTTATATGATATTGATATTATCAAATATCAGAAGAAGTAAACTAAAAACAAATATAAATGAATGAATAGCTAGCGGTCATGAGTCATAGTTTCTTCGTATATTCCTGCTGTTTACCACTGAAAATTAATCCTTCACTTTCGCTTTCTGACGACGGCGATAGAGAGAATTTTACTACACGACAAAACATTAATAACTGCCACACATTTTTGCTATAATCAAATCCATATATATGCATGCATAAAATAAGAGGTGATAATTTTATTTTTAGTTTTCAAATTAATTTTGTTCCTTACACTTTTTGTTGTTTTCTTTAGTATTTAATTTTTATCATTAATCCAAATTAAACATGATTATCTTTAATTTCTGTTTTGAGATATTGACTAATTTTCTCTCATGTATATCTTAATAAGCAAATTAAGAGTCATCAAATAGAGATAAATTTACAGTTGATTTTTTTCTTTTCTCAAAATGCCAACTCACTAGGGATAATCAAAATATTCAAAGTAAATGGAGATCCTAAAATTTTACTCACGAGTTTAGGTTTAAACTCGGATCCAACCTTAATAGGTCCGAGTCTAGGTCCTTGTATATGGCGGTACCCTACTATACCCGCACCTTACCCCATACCCTACTAATAATAATAAATATTTCTTTATATATATAAAAACCTTTTTTGTTGAGAAAATATTAAATATTTCATAAATATTGAAATATTTTATTAATACATTTCTATTTATGATTTTTTTTATTTTTAGTAGTTATAGATAAAAAAGTTAAATGAAAAAAAGTTTTATATCAATAAAAAATAATTATTTTAGAATCTCTTCAGGTCCAAATGCGGGTATAGAGATGGAGATATTTTGATATCCGCTCATATTTAGGTCCGAGTACAGGTATCATAATATTCTACTCATGACTATCCCTACAACTCACCTATCAAGATTTATATGAGAAAAAAATTATTCAAGTCGAGTATCTAGTTCAGAGATAATAACAACAGAAATTAGACAAAATCATACTTTAAACTAACAATGTAACAAGTAAAAAAGCTTGAGGACCAAAATTGAACCAAATGAAATATGAAGATGAAACAGAATTTACCATATAATTCAAAGACTAAAATGAAGAATGACCAACAACAAATTTTTTAATATCTAATATTGCATTTAGATGAAGTAACTTAATTAACAAAAAATTTTGAATTTCTTCTTCCTCTTAAATTATTCTCATTCAAACATGATATATAATAAGACTCTAAAATTCAGGCAAGTCTCTGCACAAATACCATACCAAGCAATCATTTAGTCATTAAAAAATAAGGCTTAAGTGCAATTTTGGTCCCCTAACTTTTGAAAAGGTCTCAATTTCGTCCTCTAACTTTTTTTGTTGCAATTTTGGTCCCTTAACTTTTGCAAAGGTCTCAATTTGGTCCCCTAACTTTCGCAAAGGTCTCAATTTAGTCCCCTAACTTTTTTTGTTGCAATTTTGGTCTCCTAACTCTTGAAAACGTTTCACTATTGGTCCCAAGTGCACTTCCAAGTCATGAAAACGTCTCCGCATAATGGTCCTTTTTTAATCCACTTCACCCATATTTGTCACGTCATCAGCCAACTCAGCCTGCCAGATCGGCACTAACGGCAGATAATGGATGGAAAAAGTGCACTTGGGACCAACAGTGAGACGCTTTCAAAAGTTAGGGGACCAAAATTGCAACAAAAAAAGTTAGGGGACCAAATTGAGACCTTTACGAAAGTTAAGGGACCAAAATTGCAACAAAAAAAGTTAGGGGACCAAATTGAGCCCTTTGCGAAAATTAGGGGACCAAAATTGCAACAAAAAAAGTTAGAGGACCAAATTGAGACCTTTGCGAAAGTTAAGGGACCAAAATTGCACTTAAGCCAAAAAATAATAATAATAATAATAACTTCCCACCAAGTCTCTGCACAAATACCATACCCATCATGCATGATCATATCACTATATGTATCAGATCAGATTGTGAGATGAGTAGTGAAATCAGAATCATATTTATTTTCTGAATCTGGGAAAATAAACAACTCAAACATATGTGTGATGTGTCTACAATTTCTTCATTAATGGATTACCACATATATAGAGGAGGCATCACAATAAATTGGATCACATCTACCTAGTATAAACTTATTTTTTAGTCATAGAATTTATCTTACAATTACAATTTAGTCCTTAGATACTAAAAATACAATTTTTTGGTCTGCCCTTGCCAGAAATGTTCAGCATAAGGAATGCAAGACCCTTAAATCACCTTAATGATTGGCTCTTGAGGATCAGTTTTCTCAGACCACCACCACCGGCATGCATTCATGTGATGAAAGATTGAGCCTCCATTATTAATTCGCGTGATCATACAATAATAACAGAAAAAATCAATCTTTAATTAGTTCAATAACTTATATAATTAATTAATTTATATTTAAGGATATTTCTAAGTATAATTAATATAAAGTGCTAGCCTGTGATTCAGATAGTGAAATCTGCGCACCTGTTAAATGTATATACTTAAAGTGACTTTTGAAAATCTTTCAAGATATACATATACACATACACACATACACACATGCACACACAAAGCCAAAACTCCATTAGGGACCACCATACTCTGCTGAACAATATAAATATTTTATTTTACACAAGCAAATCGTACTCCCACAGTGATCAAGTGTCCATTCTTTTATAATTTAGACTAAAACTAAAAATCTTCATGAATCCTAAAAGATATATTTTTTAGTCTTTAACAATTAAAAAAATATATTATTTAATCTAAAAAAAGGCTAATAAATATATATATATATATATATTATTTTGATATTTCAATGATTAAATTGTGTATTTTAATTTTTTTAAAAACTAAATTATCAAGTCGACAATGTTTTAGAGATTAAATTAACTCTAAGTCTCAACCCCTCAAAAATTTGTTTTTCCTGCAGTGAGCAAAATGCTGCCATGAAAATGACTAGACAAATGGTTTTACAACACGTGCCCCACAGAGAATTTCACACAGGAAAAGTTAAAAGGAAATGACAAAATACGAATACATGAGAGTGGTCCTGCATTATATATACATATATATTAAAACATGCAGATTCTTAAAAATAGACGGAACAAGGGGCTGTGGAAAAATCCACTTTAGATTTAAGAGAACTTTATGGCTTAACATAGAAGCTCCAATCACACATTCACATGCTCTTTTCTCGAAGTGTATCTGCATTATTAAATAATAATATTGAGTTTTAATTTTTTTTTAAAAAAAAAAGCATAGCTATTCAGTTTGAAGTGTACTTGTATCTCGAACTCCTAAAATCAAAGAACTGGCTGGCTTATTAGTTTAAAAGATAGTTCAGTTGTTTTGTTTAGAGTTCAAAACAGTTCACACGCACATACACATGCAACCCTTATTATATAATAATGTTCTTTCTTTTGGAAGTATATATATTGCCTCAAAAACGCAAGGGAATGGCGTTCTCTAAAATATATCCTTCTACAATACCCAGAAATTATGATACCCGATGATATGCCAAATATGGTACTTTAACAACGTGAGCTTATGCTTAAAAATGGGATATTATTATACCCTCATCACCATTAATAGAATAATCTTTCCTTGAAACCATTAAATAAATAATTCAGGCATTCAAAATGTAACAATATAAAAGTTCAGATGCCCTAAACTATTTCAAGATAAAACTCACTTAAGTGTTATCTTTTTATTCACAAACATGCAAAACAAAACCATATATATATACTACTCACTTCACTAGTAAAATACTCTTAAGTTATCCAAACCCAAAATATAACATCAAACTATATAATCATAAAAAACTACAATATCAACAATAAACGCAATCATCATCAATCCATAATCTTAATTTCTTCTGGATGAAAAAACATGTATATATATATATATATATCTTGAGAAGTTTAAAAATTGGATTTTGCAATAGCATATGCTTTTAGGAAAAGTTATGAGGGAAGTGAAGTAAAGTGGAGGAGATATTTGAGAGAAAAGAGAAATATTAATTGGATGTCACGAATGTCAACAACGTTATATATATATATAGCATAGCTCCAAGTTCCAACCTCTGGCTCAGACCCCAGTATATATTGATGCCATTTGGACGGTTAATATTTAATTTCAGGCGCTGCAAAAACTGCTCACACTCGCAACTTTGATCAGAAATGATAATTACAAACCCATTTTATAACCCCCCCAAAAGAAATCACCTAAATAAAAGGCAAAAGTATCTTTTGTCTTTAAATTTAATTTTCAATTTCATCCTTTTTTTCAATCAATTTCATATTTTGACCAAATGAAATTGACCAAAAAAAATAATATTAGAGATAATGAAATTGAAATCTGATACAAAGTTTGGAGACTAAAAAGGTAATTTTGCCTAAACAAAAAGAAACTTTAGTGTTTTTCTAATACCAATTATATATATATTCTTGTAATTCAAAAATATATATATTATTAATTATAATAATAATTAAAATAATAATTCTCAGCGAAAAAACACTTAAAGAAAAAGACCAACACCTCTCATGGAATAAAGACTTAATTATATTCTACTTAAATGGTTTGTAATTTTTACACTAGTAAACAAATAATTTTTATACATAGAATAGAATGTAAATTTTTAATTTTAACACATTAAATGATATTGAAAAAAGCTCAAGACAAAGACATACATAGTTCTAGTAATATATAACACTACCTTAATTAGCACTACGGTATATACTCCCTTTCCTTTTGTAACTGTTCCTTTTATAACCAAAAAAAATAACACTACCTTGAGCTGTGACCAAAGGTTACTTGGGTGCTTCATGTGTATTATAAATGTTTATATCTGATGATTGATGTGGCAAGAACACGTACGATATGTGATAATGACATATCAAGATGAGTTTTCTCAGATGTATTGAAAATAAATAGCAAAAATGGTGACGTTGGTGGTGGTGCATGGTGGTGTTGGAGCAACATCTCTAACAACTCACTGTGTGGGGTTTATATAACATTGTGTTATGTACTTATATATGTTCATTATTCATTTGCCCAAACTTCGCTTTTGTTTGTGTTTTGGAATAAAGTGTCACACACACACACACTGCCCTCCACCCTAAAATTTGGATCTCATGTATGCAGAGTGAGAAAGACACAATTAGTGTCAAAGATGCGGGTCTTTCTAACTATATTTTTCTCTTTCTACATTACACTATATATCATTCTTTCTTTGCACTACACCATAGTAATACTATAAAAGATCTAAATCCTTGTACCAAAAAAATAAAATCAAAGTCCTCTTGTTATAGTAACTTACAGTGACGGAGCTAGAAATGTTAACAAGGGGGCCAGAATTTTTTTTTAACAGTAAAGGGGGCCGTTGAAATTATAATGCATACAATTAAATTATATTAGGACTAATTTGTAGTAACTACTGAAATTTTAGGCGGGGCCGTGGCCCCCACCAGCCCCCCTATCTCTGTGCCTGGTAACTTAGATCCTCTAAAGTATTTTGGGGTGTAGTGCTGAGAGAGATAAGAATAAGTTAAAAAGAAAAAGTGTCAATAGAACTCACTTTCTCTTTTTACTTGTTGTTTTATTTGCAGTACTTTACCTATAATAGAATATAGAAAATCTAAATCCTAAATTGCTGCTTTATATATATATATATACCTTTAGTACGATTGTGAGGTATCTGTGACCCATAACCCAGCTATTAGCTATACCTAGATAGCTACCCTACCCCCTCACTAGCTACCACCTTAGCTTTCGTCTCCAACCTTACTATTCATATACATTTATATCTACATAGGCATATATATACTACATGACCCACACATATATTTATCAACTAGTGTGCTAACCCGCGCAACGCGCGGGAATGTAATTGCTTCATAATTTATTATAATATTAATTACAAATTACATGTTAGTTGTCTTACATATAAATAACAATCTCAGAGAAAAAACTTAATTATAATTTTTTTGATATGTTAAATAAATTTTTTAAACTTGTATTACATGTATTAACAGCTAAAAAAAAATCCTAACTTTCATTAATTTGATTAATGAAAACAAACAAATACATTTTTTTATAATTATGTTATTCAAATGTAACACAAATGGTGAGATAGTTTAAATAAATATTTTTTAACAACCAACCAATTATATATATANATTGCAGAGAAGCTCTGTCGTAACTAAGCTCCTCAATAAGTATACTGTTTTCAAAGCTTCTAGATGAGAAAGAAGAAGGACGAGGCAACTCAGGATATTCTTCAAGACTATGGCCATTAGATCGTAATAACTCTTCGATTTTAATTAGTGTAAGATCCTTTAGCCTATCATCATCAACAATAAGATCTGCATGTGTTTTAAAATATTACTGATGGGATATGGTAGGGATGTTATCATATTTGTACAATAATGTTATAGGGAATCCTATTATTCAAATAATTAGCGTTGTGTGGTTTATTTCTCAATCTCCATCAATTACTTTACGATTTGATGGAGAGAAAGATAGATCTATGAAACTCAATTATTTAGGCAATAGAATTCTGATCAAAACTTCATTTTAGTTCCTAATATTTAATCTAAATTTATGTTTGACCTATAATATTTTCTAATAGATTTAACAATTGAAGACTATATTAAAACAACAAAAACACTAGAGACAACAGAATTTAAGATAAACATCAGGCCTAGGGATCAAAATAAAACTTTGACCTAATTTTTTTAAAAAAAATCACCTCATATTTTTAATATTTTAGACATCATTTATGAAATAACAAATTAGGTTATATTACACTAAATCTCCGAGTTTTGAGTAAAGGGCATCTTAAATTAATAGACAAACCAAGGTTATTAAAACTGGACCGGTCATTGAACCGGCCGAAACAGCGGTTCAAGGTTCAATGGTTCAACCGAGGTCGGACCGTTAATAATTAAATAAATAAAAAATAATATATTTATTTTAATATAATAAAAATATATAATAAACTCTTTAAATTTAAGCTGGATTGAGTAAGAAAGTGATTAATTAGAAGGATAAAAAATCAAATTTTGAAGTAAAAACTATTAAATAACGTATTATTTTGAGTCTAAACATAATAAAAAACAAATTTCTTTAAAATAACATCATTTTAATCAAGAAAAAGTAA